>CM024243.1:80095627-80191270 GCA_013421045.1 Propylea japonica
TGTGGTTACAGCTTACCATAGTAATGTGAGTTGTCAGAAAATATGTGTATTAATTGTCAATTACACATAACTAGTAACTATGGTAGGTGTGGTTACATTGCCAAAATTCGCCTTATAGTTATTACTATGCTGGCCGGCTAAAGTTGTTTAATCTACATTACATATTTGTAGAGATACTTTTCTACTTTGAGTTCTGTGTCTGTCGACTACAAATCTGCAGCCTTCTCTTTGAATTGATCCTTTCATTTCTTGAGATTGTTCTGCTGGATTTGTTGGCCTGATCTTTGTACTCTTCTATCTCGCAAGAGTGGTTTGTTTTCTTCAACTCAAATTGGCCCCCTCTGTGTCTTGATGGCATTTTGACTGTACTTATAAACCAATACTAAACTTTATCTACCATTGCTTCTAAACTTTACTTTATCTACGGTAGTTGTTCAGTAAATTCTAAATTTCCCGCCAAAATTATTCAAGTGACATTTAACGTATCTCACTCTTTTATGGTCAACATTGTAGATTCTGTGGCCCAGAATGAATTTTTCTCACCTTTAAAAACTTTCCTAGACCTCCACAAACATTTCAAGACAAGATAAGATAAATCCATTCAGCTGTTCTTGAGTTTTACCCGTACTAACGTACAGCAATTATTTTCATATTAGCAATTTTTGCTTACCCTGTAATTCTCTCCTGCAATTATTTGCTTGGCAAACCAAGTCAGTTATCTTAACATTCAAATTATCATCTAGAAGTAGATTCTCAGGTTTTAAGTCTCTATGTACTACATTTTGTGAATGTATATGCTTCACTCCTTCGAATATTTGTTTCATATATATCTAGTCTTTTTTTCAGAAAGAGCAACAACAGATGTTAAGTAATCAAATAATTCCTCCATTTTTTACACAATTCAAATACCAGGAATATAAATGTAGGGGATTCGAAAACATCCTGCAGTTCGACTAAAATGATAAGATTGATTTTTAGTATTCCTTATGTAAAATAAAGAAGAATATTACTTATGTAAGGATTCCAGCCCTAAAACGTAAAATAGCTATTCTTGTCCGTCGTTGGCTTCTAAGGATGTTCCATCGGAGCTGTCAGTACTCAAATCTATAATTTTGGCTGCATATTCTTTTCCAGTTTTTTTGTCGATGCATCTTCTTACAGTAGAACTTATACCTCTAGAATCAAAACAAATGAAATAATTATCTCTTTATCACTATAAATAGCACGTTTATCAATAAAATTCAAACTCCACCTACCTTCCTAATATTTCTTTGTTCATATTTGGCATAGAATTCTTTTGCTGCATGTTTATCAGGAAGCTTATCATCTTCCTCGTCTTTTGCCATAATGTATCGGTAAGAATTGAACAATTTGGGATAAATCCAGCCAAATTCAGTTGAAAATGTACGTATACTTTTGTATGGAAGCACTAAAAATATCACTTCATGGTCATATTTATTTATATTTGCAAATTTAAAGGTTAGGTAAAATTGTTATAGTTTTTCTCAAATCTCAAGTAAAATATATGGTATATTCAATGACACAGATCTAAAGAGCAATTAGCAAAAAAATTCTCAATAAGATAAACACAATGAAATCAAATAAATCAAATTTCAAAAGATTGTAACTAATGGTGGATAATAATGAGGAACGTTGCCAAATTTCTGAATTATTCGATAATTCCCTAAAAAATGATAGTATATTGTTAGAGAGTGGGAGTACTTAGAATAATTTTAGAATATAATATCATTTGATAAGGTTCAAAAAAAACTATCGGGTCAATATAGCGATTACTGAAGTAATAAATCAAGTTTTAATCATTATTTTTCTCATTCTATTCCATTCGCAAATTCATAGAACGTGGCAACGTTTCATAAATATAGGTTTCGTCCTACTCACATTTTTTTCAATTAACCATTCTCACGTTGTCTCTTAACCTGCTTTTAATAGTTTTAATTACCACGTTATGAAATTAGTTCATTACAAAATGCGATAATGATAAAAATAGATTGTCTCGGAACGAATGTGGACATCGTTTTGTTTAGATTATGATTATCTTTCCTTGTTAAAAGTTCCTTATTATGTACTTTCTATGTGGTGAATAAATCAAAGCTCTCATTTTAAGTGGAATAATAGACACTATCTACTTCAATGGACGTCAATGATTGTTTCCTTACTATGTATACATTATACGAAAATTATGTAAATAATCTATTGCTCTTATATGCAGCCTTATAGAGTTGAAATTTGCGAAAGAGTTTTTTATTTTATTAAATTCAAATTTCATACAATTTCAAAAGCGTATTGATGAAAATTTCGCGCTACAAGCCTTCAAACACTCCTCGAGTTTTGTAATGAGAAACTGTTGACTTCGACTTCGGAAACTGAAGGTTATAAATTGTGTTATAAGCCAATTCAAAATGCACCATTTATTTGAATATTCGCGAAATTAAACCATTGTTTGACCGAAGATTCTTGCCATAACTACTTGAAGTTATGAAGATTATAATCTTCGATTTTGGTACAAAGTCTTGGATAGAAATGATAAGAATTCAAATACAATTTTCGATACAGAACTGTTTGGTCTTGCTTCAATTTGACGACCCCTGTACTTTTCAGTCATAGAAAAACCAACGAGTTTTCAGTGGAGCTCCTACTAATTTTCAAATTCTGTGTTCTGTCTCTGTGTTCTATGAAAACCGTAAACATAACCTAACCGTTATAACAAAGCGAAATTTTTCATAAAGTTCTATCAGATTTTGGTGTTCAATTTATCATCACAATGTCGATGAATCTTGTACCCAAAAAGCATAAAAAACATCGTCTCGAGAACGTGAACGCCATGAGAGTACTGGTGATAAACTTCAGGGCTGAAATTGATCCTGAAAGTTGGAAGTCAAGGAACTCCTGAACACAACCCCGAACTTGGAAATATAAGTGGTTATACTGTTCCCGAGGGTGAAAGTATGGATCCCCAACGATCCATACTATGCCCTGTCTAGGAGTCACCACAAAAAAAGCAAGAAAAAAAAGAAGAAGAAGGATAAGTGCCAGGATCGGGAAAAGAAACATAAGCATCATCATAAGAAAAGAAAAGGAAAATGGAAGAAAGCGAAACAGAAAACACCGGTGGGTGGTATTAAACTGTCTAAATTTTTATATGAAGCTAATTGAAATTCATTTTTCAGAAGGTTATCCTTTCCCCTTATCCTGTATTGGGAAGTCCGTCACAGCATAGGGAACCACGAACTTGTGTGCTGAAGAAGATTCAGGAGAAGACTCCTCTTCAGAAATGTTAGAGCATCTACTGGGTTTACTAGAAAAAAAAGATCCCCAACAGTTTTTTGCATGCCTGTAACTGAAAATATTGCACCCAGGCTACTCTAGTATCATACATTACACAGCCTATGGATTTCAGCACTATACGTCAGAAAATTGAAGATAAACTTGTACAATACTTTCCAGGTGAGTGAGAAACTGAATTTATAGGCGAATTTGGCGAGGTAACCACAGCTTACCATAGTTACATAGGTAATTTCCGTAAATCAACCGATGCAACCAGACTGGTTGATAATATTTTGACAGCGGTCATATCCTGGTTGTTACGGAACGTATTTTGGTCTCTATGACGCTCAAGTACATCCTGATTCAGCTACGTGGTCTCCCCTACTATTACTTTGTCTACGGTTTATTAAGGAGAATTCTAAATTTCAAATTCGACAATATTATTCAGACCGTCAAATTTATTCAGAGACATTCATCGTAGCGCACTCTAATTATGGCCAACGTTGTGGGTTTTGTGGCTAAGAATGAATTTTTCTCACCTTTAAACCTTCCCATCACCTCAACATTACAGACCAAGATATGATAAATCCTTTCAGCCGTTCTCGAGTTTTAGCGAGACTAACGAACATAAATTGATTTTTATACAGGTTTCTGTAAACAAATGTGAGGGACTTGAGATGATTCCTCGATGAAAATAAGCAGGGGTAGTTTATATAAATTTATTTTGAAATCGACCCCCCTTCCAAAATACAGCCTTTGGAAGGCGATGACGAGTTGACAGTTTTTATTTTTTTACGGCTTCTTAAGAAACACTCGGTTATAAAATTATACATAATATGAAGCACAAAGTAGATGTTACTACCACAAATTTTTTGGATCTCAGAACTTTATTATTAGGGGTTGAAAATAACAACCCTTTATGATTTTTGTTCAAAATTGTTTTTTCGTGGGATAGATTTTCGAAAAATGAAATTCTCTATGGTTTCCCATTCAATTCTGCAGAAAAAGTCTCCTGCTAGATTAGATACAGTCGATACTTTTCTCGGAAAAAATAAAAACTTACAAGCAGTATGATCACTGTTCATTTAATTTCATCGTATGTGTTCCGTAGAATGAATATTCTAAGATATTGTATGTCTATGACAGGAGAGAAAAAAGATGTTCTATAAATCTTTTTGAAGGTTTAATTACTAATTTCCGGAAGAAAAATATATTTATAATATTTTAATTTCACAAATACTAAACTTTCTTTCTATTAATGAGCATAATTGATAAAACAAATTTTGAGCATAAACAATATCTTAGAATATTCATTCTATGAAACATACGATGAAATGGAATGAACAGTGATCATAACTGCTTGCAAGTTTTTATTTTTTCCGAGAAAAGTATCAACTGTATCGAATTTTGCAAGAAACTTTTTTCCTCCAAATTGAATGGGAAACCATAAGAGAATTTTATTTTTCGAAAATCTATCCCATGAAAAAATTCTGGAACGAAAATCATAAGGGTTGTTATGTTCAACCCCCAATAATAAAGTTATGGGATCAAAAAAAATGTGTCAGTAACATCTACTTAATGAATAGTATTATGTATAGTTTTATGACTCAGTGTTTTTAAGGACTCCTAAAAAAATTAAAAACTGTCAACTCGTCATCGCCTTCCAAAGGCTGTATTTTGGAAGGGGGCGATTTCGAAAAAAAATTATACGAACTACCCCTGCTTATTTTCATCGAGGAATCATCTACCTAAGTCCCTTGCATTTGTTTGCAGACACTCTGTATGCAGTTTTACCGTGCAGTTGGACGATGGTATTGAGCAAATACAACTCTATGCGACCCTAGCGCGTTACGTAGAACTATCCCGAACGAGTATTCCAAAACGCGGGACAGGATGATTGTTTGTGCCTAAGAAATGAGAATGCCTTAAGAAATGAGATTTGTATTGTGTGTTCATTATTGTCTAGTTAGTTGGTTTTTAATCTGATCTTTTAAAGATGACTAAAGAAAATACAGTGAAGAACACTAATTGTTGCTGTGTTATGGATGAAGCTCGAAGATTTCTTTCACAGGTCCACTGTTTTATAGGATTGTGGTTATGAAAAAATAATATTTTATCAGTTGATCACCAGTTTTGCACTAGAGGAAGCATTTCAGACGTTTAGTGCAGTCAAAATCAAGAAAACAAAGAGATTAGCCAGTTTCAGGATTCATATTTGGACTTAAAGGAGGAAATATAGTACATTATTGGATGTATTTCCAATTCACTCGTTAAATTAAACAGAAGATGATTACTCGTTAATTGACAAAATTGTTGTGATAACTTAAGTTTTTATGAATATATGCCCTGAAATCATATCACTTGGCTAAAACTTATCTGGATGTTCTTTCAAGTTGCAGTATATCTTTTTGTTTTTTATATGAGACAAGTAGAAGGTAACTGAGATATTCACTATTTTTATAAAAAATAACATACATAATATACTTACTTTAACTCTGTATTGTGAAATTAATTATCATTTCTTATTAGATAATTAAGTTTTTGTTTATACCAGGGGATAAAATTTGTTGGTTTGTATTGAATGATAAATGCTTCACTTACGACAAAATATTAATGAATTTTCTGATTTGTATTCAATAAAAATAATTTTTGATGTTGTGAATAATTGAAATGAAGTTGTTCATTTTCATAAAGTCTTTCATTTCTTAATAAAATCATCATGGAATTCAACGGCTTTCATTTCAATAACAAATATTGTCATTTTTTTTTCTTTCTATATATGAAGAATAAATATTATAATATAATTTGATTCACTGCAGCAGGATTCCTTGTTTCTTCTAAATAACTAATCATATCAGGATACATTTATCTTTGAAATGAGCCAAGATGGTTTAATATCTTTCCTTCTGCAGTTGACAAGGGTGAATGCCCAAAACTGATATTTTTCTACATATCGTCCTCGATGTATATGATATGAACTTAATAAATCATTTCATAGGTCCATTTTCACGATTGTTCAGTCAAAAGACTAAATAAATCAACTGAAACACTTGAGAAACACCAGAATCTCTCTTGTTTTGCTTTGACGTGCACGAAACAATACTCGTTTCGGGAACAGCTGATTCGGCGATTGCAGCGCCGCCATCGGTAATTATTTATCCCAATACTCGATAGATATACGTGCTATTTTCGCTTTCGTTTGACGCAATGGATGGTTCAATGAACGAATAATATCTCTCAAATCGACTAACACGGGTAGTCCGACGAATTGAGTCAATGGGTCAGGCTGCGCGTAATACTCGATGCGAGTACAGCAGGTTCCCTAGCATACTTCTCGATTAAGCCACTCCCAACGATAAGAGAGAGACCAAACTGTATCAATCCGATCGGTTATTCAGGGAGTTACGAATCAAGTGAGCCTTTCGATTATACCACTGTTCACGATGCATTGAATTATGCATAAGATATAATATAGTCTCTTCACGAAAGTTTGAGCCGTCGGTTGGCCATGACAATTTGGCATATTTCACCATGTATATTGAAATTTTAGGTTATGTTCTTTATTTTCTTGTCAGATTTATACGCAATGTTGTCAATATTGCATAGAGTTCTCTGATAACTAGGAAGCTCGTCGGACGAGGCCGGGTACATTCGGCAACGTTGACTTTATTTTACGTTATGATAGTAAATACTGCCAGCTTCAGATAAATAAACAAACACCTACTCTGTGCTCAATAATATGTGAATGGAGTATAAGTGTATCTCTTTATTTTTTCAGGATTTTGTTGAGGATTTCAAGCTTATGTGTGAAAATGCCATGAAATATAACCATGTTGACACAATCTACTTCAAAACAAGCAAAAAACTATTGATATCAGGCCTGAAGCTACTACAACCAGAAAATTAGGTTGGCTTTTCAACCTTATACCAGAATTGACTAGCGATCATGTAGGTTTTGAAATAACCCCTGAGCTTCGACTTAACAAGCACAGAGATGACAATGACGATGATCATGTTCTTGAAAGTAAAAGGAAAATGCCTGTGACGAAATTTGAAGCCATTCCAGATGAATTAACACCTGAGGAAATCTTAGTACGATCTCAAAATGCTGCGAGGGAAGCTAGGAGGAAATTAGGTGCGTACAAAGATTTCAAAACATTGTGCGTTTGCATGCTATATACAGGGTGTTTCGTCATAAACTGGACAAACATAAATATTCGTGTAGAGGACACCGGGAGAATCATTTTTGCCTTATACAATATATCCCGTTTTCGAAGCATAAGCGAGATACAGGGTGTTAAACGTCATTTTTGAGCAAGATTCTTATGAGTGTGGTCAGTTATGTATAACACTTAAAGTAACGGTTTTTGGTCAAATCTCAGTATTTTTGGGTCCTCTATTCAGAAAAGTTGACGAACACCGAAAAAAATTCACAAAATGGCGGAAAACCTGCAATGTTCCTAATTTGTTTTATGGTTGTCAAATTGACTTTTATTTCCTGAATGAACACAATTTTCTAAGAATTTCCGTAAAAAAAAGTTTTCGAAAATCGAACACAAATTTTTTTTTACATGTCTACAGCGATAAAAAAATTTCACTCGAAATGGATGAAATTTTGTACAATTGTACTTCTTGAATTATCAATCACGAATATGAAAACAGAATTGTGAAATATCGAACGGTTTCGTTACCACACTCATTCAAATGTTTCGTTCAGACCTCTGAAATAATGAGAAAAAATTTGGTTTGAGTTCTAGAGTCAACATAATTAAATTATTGGCAAGTACAAACATTCCAGATGAATTTATACAAAAAAAATCAGTGAAACTTAGTTGGGACTTGAACGGACGTAGGTATTAAATAGGAAAATGGCATTGTTCTAAGGAAATTAATATTCGTTGCCAGGCAACGGTAGTTCGTAGTTCATAAAGTTGGACTGGTATTTGAATTTCAGTGAATATAATTTAGCCAGTAGTCAACTCTATGAACTACGAACTACCGTTGCCTGGCAACGAATATTAATTTCCTTAGAACAGTGCCATTTTCCTATTTAATACCTACGTCGGTTCATTGATTTTTTTGTATAAATTCATCTGGAATGTTTGTACTTGCCAATAATTTAATTATGTTGACTCTAGAACTCAAACCAAATTTTTTCTCATTATTTCAGAGGTCCGAACGAAACATTTGAATGACTGTAGTAACGAAACCGTTCGATATTTCACAATTCTGTTTTCATATTCGTGATTGATAATTCAAGAAGTACAATTGTACAAAATTTCATCCATTTCGAGTGAAATTTTTTTATCGCTATAGACATGTAAAAAAAATTTGTGTTCGATTTTCGAAAACTTTTTTTACGGAAATTCTTAGAGAATTGTGTTCATTCAGGAAATAAAAGTCAATTTGACAACCACAAAAAAAAATTTGGAACATTGCAGGTCTTCCGCCATTTTGTAAATTTTTTTTCGGTGTTCGTCAACTTTTCTGAATAGAGGACCCAAAAATACTGAGATTTGACCAAAAACCGTTACTTTAAGTGTTATACATAACTGACCACACTCATAAGAATCTTGCTCAAAAATGACGTTTGACACCCTGTATCTCGCTTATGCTTCGAAAACGGGATATATTGTTTAAGGCAAAAATGATTCTCCCGATGTCCTCTACACGAAAATATATGTTTGTCCAGTTTATGATGAAACACCCTGTATATAGGCCCTGACAGATGTGAAAAGAGGCAAAAATGAGGACAGGATCTCTATGTTTTTATTCCTTGTGAAAATGTTTATTGACGTTGATATTTGTATAGATCACATCTGCAGATGTTGTAATACATAAGAGTCAGAAGCCCATCACGTTTGTTCATACAGGGTCCGGCACTTGAAATGTAACCTATTCAAAAGGTCATAAATTCGGTAAGGTTAGGTTAGGAAAATGATTATCATTTATTATCTGTACAGAACATGTGGAAATATTCAAAATTTCAGAATCGATATGAAAAACTTTCATTGTGACTATTGCCTTGATTCGGTCAAAAAACCAATCGCAAGTTAGCCGAACGTAACTTGCCGGTATTTGAGCCCACTCTCTGATAATGGATTTTTCTTCAGCGTCTCGGGGCTGGTATATTTTTCAGTCTGGACCTTTCTTTCCAAAAAGGCTCAGAGTAAATAATACATTTAATCGATTTTATTCACGTCTGGTCCATTCGAGAGCCACTGTGAGGTCGGTTGTTTTTCAACCTTTCTTGGTTCACTCGCGCTCTGTGAGCCGATGCAGAGTCTTGTTGGAACCTATACAGGGTGGGCTACCATAACTTTCCACATAGAATTTATAGCTTTAGGAATGGAATAATGAAAAAACGCTCAGACAGGTCAGATTTTGTTGAAAGGAGGACAAATAAGGGTGTTCAAATGAGTTTGATATCACCACCCCTCTAGCCACAACCGCTAACCGCTCTCATTTTTGAAATTTGAAGAGGGTCGAGCAGCACCTCGGTGGAATGGCAATTCGATTTCCGCATGAGTGTGTTTTTTTTCCATCGCTTTATTATTATACAGAGAGACTCAGTATTCCATCAATAATAACTTTCCACCCCGAATATTGAGCTTTGGGATGGAATAACGAAAAAAGCTCGGACAGGTCAAATTTTGTTGAAAGGGGGACAAATAAGGTCTTCAAATGAGTTTGATATCACAACCTCTCTAACCGCAACACCTAACAGTTAGAATAGGTAAAAGCGGTCGAGCAGCACCTTGTTGGAAAGGCAATTCAATTTCCTGCATGAGTGTATTCTTTTTTACAAAGGAGATCGTGCGCTTTCGTTCAAATTGAAATAATTGCTGTTAGGGCAGCGGCTAGAGGTTTAGTGATATCAAATTCATTTCAACACACTAACATATCCTCCTGTAAATAAAATTTGACTTGTTCGAGTGTTTTCCCATCTTAAAGATCCAAATTCGGCGCGTGAAAGTTATTGATTGAATACTGAGTCACTCTTTATAATGATGAAGCGATGAAAAAAGTACAATCATGCAAGAAATTGAATTGTCTTTCCAACAAGGTGCTGCTCGACCCCTTTTCCCTATTAAAAATGAGAGCTGTTAGGCGGCTAGAGGGGTAGTGATATCGAACTCATTTGAAGACCCTTATTTGTCCCCCTTTATATAAAATTTGTTCTGTCCAATCGTTTTTTTCGCTATTCCATCCCAAAGCTCAAAATTCGGGGTCGAAAGTTATGGATGGACCACCCTGTATGTTCCGTGACCGAAATGTTTGTGAGCCCACGGCTTCAATTCAGCCTCAAGAACAGTTTCCTGATAATGGTTGCGTTCAGCGAAATGAACTGTTGCAAATCTGATCACAGAGCAGTTACAGAGCGCTCACTGATCAGTGGGAAGGTTTCAGAACGGTATAAACTTGTCAAGTATGCTCACATAACCTAGATGTCAAATTTACACCACGAAAACAGCTGAAAACAGACAACCGACCAGTGAGCGAATGATTAGCGAGCGTACTTTGAAGTCGCTTAGAAAAATGCCATCCGATCAGTGAACATGTTGAGCATGCTTTCACTGATCAGGTGCGTTCAGCGCAAATTCCCGTGTCCCGCATTTTGTCGGATCAACTTTGACGTCTCACTGAAAAGTATTGGAGAGCGCCCTTCCGAGGTTACATCGGTCCAAACCATTATTTGTGGCAGGAGCTGGTTCCTGGTAGCCGACCAATGATTCAGATTCTCATATGAACAGTTTGTCAGGTGAACTCTATCTTTCTTGGAGTTCACAAATTGCTCAAGTGGAAACATTTTCTCGTCAGAAAATACGATGTTCGGAAATTCACCACTTACGGCCGAAGAAAGCACCTTCGCTCCCTTAAGTCTTATAACTGTCACTTAGTGAAATTTCTTAATAGCTGATGTTAGTGTGGCATGTGCCTCAATGGCTTGAAACTGGTTACACTTCTAGTGCCGGGCTCAGTATTGGAACAACCTTCATTCATATTTCAACATTCTGATAAAGGGTATAGCCGGGTTTCAATGGTAAATCTGCCCCCGCAGCCTTTTCGATTCATATTGAGGGGATCGATTAGGCATTGAATGAAAATAAATCAGCCAATTTTTCAGCTTTTTATCTGTCGCCATTTTTGAGATTTCTGTGAAAAACACTTTTTCGTTTTTATTTTTTTGTCTTGTGATATCCAAAATTTTCGAATGATGATTTTTCTGTTGATTCTTTGCTATTAATGAAATAGAAGTATAATTTTTTCACGAATTTCAGCTGAAAAATCTATTTTTAGAAAAAAAACAAAGTTTTTGTCATTTGTTTTTCGGTGTTCTTAACCCCTTCAGACCCAGTGTGCATAATTATGCACATCCATTTTATTGGCGTATATTTAGCTAATCGGACGATAGGAATCTGTAATGACGATTATAATAGCTTCCTTTAGCTCTTTAGAATTCTTGAATGTGCTCATTCAGAACCATCTGTTATCAGATGTCTGAATTAATCCATATGTATTGTGGTGTATTCACAAGAAACATGGCTGCGCAGGTGAGTACGCACTCAATTCAAATTTTCTGTAGGAAACAATTCGAATTACATTTTTATATTGCATGCATTATTATCATGAATGTATAACTTTGTAAATAGGAAAAAAATTAGTAATCATCCGATTATTTCTATCGCGAAATATCGCCTCGAAAATGATGTGCATAATTATGCACATTTCGCTCCAAGAGTTGCGAATATTCGTGCATAATTGTGCGCTATTCATCTAGTCGTTTGTGATATTATGAATTGAGAGTCTTAGGATCTTGGCTGATGCATATAGTATTTTTGATTTATTTTCACACTTTTCAAGTGTTTTGTCGAGTATTCATTCACCAGTGGTTTGTTCCTCATACGAGAAAACATTATTATCTGAATAATCAGAAAGACGTTCAGACACTTACGGATTTGTTTCAGAGTGGAGAATATAATTATAAGATTATAATAGGCTTAGGATATGAGAACTATAAAATAGTAATTGATTTGACGTTCAATCAAAACATCTTATTTTCTGAATAGTATTATATTGTATATTTGTTTGAGTTGAAAGAGATTCAGTATTTGAAGAATCGACTTCAATTGTCGTTTCTTTATATTCATAGGTAAGATAAAAAAAAAGTTTCAATTAATATTTTGTAATAACAATAAACTTTATATTCATAGAGCAACACATTTGAAGTTATTCTAATTCCGAAGGAGGATCAGTTTTATAAAACGACAATTGAAGTCGATTCTTCAAATACTGAATCTCTCTCAAACAAATGTACAATATAAAACTATTCAGAAAATTAGATGTTCTGATTGAAAGTCAAATCAATTATTATTTTATAGTTGTCATATCCTAAGCTTATAATCTCTGAATCAATTGACATTGAGAAAATGCAGTTTCTTTACATATGTATAAAAAAGGAGAGGAACTTCTTCATAAAATTTCACCGAAGTTATGATTGATATCTATTTATCAAATTATAATTTGTTTAGTTATTTTGTTTTTTTTTAAGCCTCAACATTATTTATGGTGTTTTTTATAAATATTTCATAATACCGTTGCTAGGTTTTAGAAATAGTACTTATGTTTTTCAACCTCCTCAATGAAGATATATCTTACGCTCAGTCGAATTGTGCATTATTATGCACAAGTTTTTTTTTCTATAAAATATCAAAAAATTTGCATGAAATTATAGCAATGAACCTAGAAGAGCCCCTCAAAAGAGTTTATTCACAGAAAGAATTTTTCGATTGTTTTTGAAAAATCAGGTCTGAAGGGGTTAAAAAGTGTCCACCGCCATTTTTTGACATAAAATGTCTTCTTTGGCCCTTTATACCCTGGAATTTCTTAACATTTTTAAAATTGGTGGAACATTTTGAAAACAAATTAAAACTGTTTGAATTTTAGGATTCAATAGATATACATCTTATTTCGGTGCCGTTGTATTCATATTGACTCCCTGAACAATATAAGTGAAGAAAACAATTGGCGATCTGTCTTAGTTTGGGAGATATGGGCCCCCAAAGTCCAAAAAATATTTCACCTGAAAGTCACTTTTCTCACTAGAGAAACACTGAATTACCGCTTTATTAAGTTCAGAGCCTCTCTGAACATTTTAACATGAAGATTTGATCCATTTTATTCCAGATATATTCAATAATTTTGCAAAAACATCGAAAAAATTCGAGGGAAAGCCCGCCGTTTCTTATGGTAAGTTTGGCACTACCGCGAATTATTTCGCGCGAATATGACAGGATGCATACCGGTAAATTTCCTAATGGCACTCGCTGAAAGACGCGGTAGTGCCATACTTACTATAAGAAACGGCGGGCTTTCCCTCGAATTTTTTCTATGTTTTTGCAATAATTATCGAATATATCTGGAATAAAATGAATCAAATCTTCATGTTAAAATGTTCAGACAGGCTTTGAACTCAATAAAGCGGTAATCCAGTGTTTCTGTAGTGAGAAAAGTGACTTTCAGGTGAAATATTTTTCGGACTTTGGGGGCCCATATCTCCCAAACTAAGACAGATCGCCAATTGTTTTTTGCACTAATATTGTTCAGGGAGCCAATATGAATACAACGGCACCAAAATTTGTTGAATCCTAAAATTCAAACAGTTTTAATTTGTTTTCAAAATGTTCCACCAATTTTAAAAATGTTAAGAAATTCCAGGGTATAAAGGGCCAAAGAAGACATTTTATGTCAAAAAATGGCGGTGGACACTTTTTAAGAATACCGAAAAACAAATGACAATTTCTTTTTTTTTTCTAAAAATAGATTTTTCAGCTGAAATTCGTGAAAAAATTATACTTCTATTTCATTAATAGCAAAGAATCAACAGAAAAAATCATCATTCGAAAATTTTGGATATCACAAGACAAAAAAAATAAAAACGAAAAAAGTGTTTTTCACAGAAATCTCAAAATGGCGACAGATAAAAAGCTGAAAAATTGGCTGATTTATTTTCATTCAATGCCTAATCGATCCCCTCAATATGAATCGAAAAGGCTGCGGGGGCAGATTTACCATTGAAACCCGGCTATACCCTTTATCAGAATGTTGAAATATGAATGAAGGTTGTTCCAATACTGAGCCCGGCACTAGAAGTGTAACCAGTTTCAAGCCATTGAGGCACATGCCACACTAACATCAGCTATTAAAAAATTTTACTAAGTGACAGTTATAAGACTTGAGGGAGCGAAGGTGCTTTCTTCGGCCGTAAGTGGTGAATTTCCGAACATCGTGGTTTCTGACGAGAAAATGTTTCCACTTGAGCGATTTGTGAACTCCAAGAAAGATAGACTGTTCATATGAGAATCTGAATCATTGGTTGGCTACCAGGAACCAGCACCTGCCACAAATAATGGTTTGGACCGATGTAACCGCGGAAGGGCGCTCTCCAATACTTTTCAGTGAGACGTCAAAGTTGATCCGACAAAATGCGGGACACGGGAATTTGCGCTGAACGCACCCGATCAGTGAAAGCATGCTCAACATGTTCACTGATCGGATGGCATTTTTCTAAGCGACTTCAAAGTACGCTCGCTAATCATTCGCTCACTGGTCGGTTGTCTGTTTTCAACTGTTTTCGTGGTGTAAATTTGACATCTAGGTTATGTGAGCATACTTGACAAGTTTATACCGTTCTGAAAAAAAATAAAAACGAAAAAAGTGTTTTTCGCAGAAATCTCAAAAATGGCGACAGATAAAAAGCTGAAAAGTTGGCAGAATTATTTTCATTCAATGCCTAATCGATCCCCTCAATATGAATCGAAAAGGCCGCGGGGGCAGATTTACCATTGAAACCCGGCTATACCCTTTGTTTTTTTCTTCAGTTCAACTATACTATGTATATGATGTGAAGTCAGACTGACTTCACCTTAGGGCCGTATTCATAGTCATCCCTCAAGGTGAGGGTGAGTGTGAGTGTCTGATCGCCCTTGAGCAGCTGTAGCCGTTTCATAAAGCATACTCATTTCATGGGTGCTAGCGCCTTCCCTCAAGTTGAGGCTGACAAAAATCGCGCTCCACTCACTGAGTATTTATGAAACGGCTACTGCAATTCAAGTGTGATCTGACACTCAAACTCACCTTGAGGGATGACTATGTATACGACCCTTAGAGCATTCTTCAATTTTCAATAGAATCAAAATGTTCAAATGTTTCAGTTCTCAAAAAAGGGGGAGTTCCAATGGGTTTTCTCAAACAGCGCAGGGATGGTACAACAAATTTGAACATTCTTGTTGGTGGAGATGGTGTAATACCTGGAACGAAGAAGAGGCCTGTACTTTTGGGACAACTAACTGGAAAATTGACAGAAGGTACAGGACAATTGGCTGGATTCAGAGAAGATAGGTGGGTGAATTAATAATAGTCATTTAATCAACTAGGTTATTAAAGACAGCTACTAATGGTCAAGATATTTTAACACGTGAGCGGATCGAAAGCGTTGATAGTTCGAGACCATAAGTCGCTCGATTAATAAACGAGCTGATTACAAGATTTTTCCAACGATCTCAATATGAATTATGAACTCTTGATTGTAATACATTTGACATAATGAAATTTCTATGTATCTATGTTTCAGTAGAGTTTTGACTTTTCTCGTAGTGCTTCTGAATACTTTGTGAACGGTTGCCATGAGGATTGCACATTAAAATAGCCGAAATTTAGCATTGAAATGGGTCATTAATGATAAATTTCGTACACATTAAAATCACCTTTTATTTCGAGGTCGGCTCAAATTAGTTATTTAATCAACTAGTTAATTAATAGTTAAATTAATGAAAGAGTTGATTTCAAGATTTTCCAGGTGACCTCTTTATGAATTGATTATAAAACTCATCTCAACACACAAACATACAAAATACACTCATGAAGGAAATTAAATTGCCTTTCCAAGAAGGTGCTGCTCGACCCCTTTTCCCTATTCAAAATAAGAGCTATTAAGGTTTACAGCTAGAGAGGTAGTGATATCAAACTCATTTGAACACCCTTATTTGTCTCTCTTTCAACAAAATTTGATCTGTACGAGCGTTTTTTCTTTATTCCATCCCAAATATCTAAATTATTCGGAGTGGAAAGTTGTTATTGATGGAATACTGAGTCACTCTATAACATATACAAGGTGACTGGTGACGTAAGGGACAACGGCTAACTGGAGATAGAGGACCTCAAACTGAAAGGGGATTGGGGGTTTAAATGTCCCATAAGGCTATTAGTTTCAGAGATACAGGGTGTTTTTTGCAAAAGTGCTAAAACTATAAACTCTCATATCTTCGTCAATATGGCAAATTTTTCGCTGATATTTGGCAAGCTTGTTGATATACATATTCTCCATCAGATCGACATGAAAAAATTCCCAAAAATTGCAGGTCCGTATTCAAAAATTTCAATTTCCATGTCAGGTGAGAAATATCACTCGGTATATGAAAAAAAATATTAAATTGGAAAATTGGAATCTGCAAAAAACACTGAGTAAAATCTGTTTTTAGTTTTAATGGCACAAATTGTTTAAAGTTTTTATGATATGTTGAAAGTCGAATATTACAATTTTTTCATATTGAATTCAAGAAACACACTATTCCTGAAAGAAGAAAACACTGAATTTGAGCTTAAATAATCGTGACGCATTTTGAATATTCCTTCACATCTTGAAATACTTTTTCATTAAATTTTCTATCAATATTATAAGAAAAACTCAAAAAACAATACAAACAGAAAAAGATTAACAGTAGCAGATATGGTTCATAAAAAATCAAATAAACAAATGCTTGATATGCGAGAGCCATTCCCCTCACACACTTATTGGCTCTTTTGAACAATTGAAGTACCTACGTTTCATATCCACAAGATGAAAAATTACTCTTGGTAGAACAGTAACACTAGATTTCAGCTCGAGAAAAGTTGGACTTTCTTCTCAGAACTCCTGAACAATAATCCATCTGATACTTATTCTTTCAACAAAATTTATTCTTCTATTAAATAAAGCAATGATTCATGAGAAAACAACTAAGCAAATGCTCGAAATCAAAGCAATTTGCTTCAACGCATTTATTGGCTCTCTTGAACTCTAATGATTTCTTTCTCTTTTGAGATGAGGATTATTCTGAGACCAAATATTATATCCGTTCATTTTGCGCAATCCAAAAACAAATATCATCTTCATTCGTGAATATTGAAGGCATTTTTCAGCAGATAAACAAACGACACAATTCCCAATAATTCACAATCAATGAATGTATGAATATAAACGTCATTTTTTGAAATAAGCCTACTCTGTGTAGTAGGATGTATTTTATTTATAATGAATAATAAACCTCTTATTCTAAAAATCACTTGTTTCCCATTAGGGAATATTAATTCTGTTTGCATTAAAGAAATTCATATGCTTCTCAAAAGAAGATGAAGTAGCTACACACTAAGTACATATTAGAGGAAAATAAGTCCTCAAAATTCATACATTATTTCATTGAAGAATAAATTTTGTTGCAAACATAAGTACCAGATGGATTATTGTTCAGGGGTTCTGAGAAGAAAGTCAAACTTTTCTCGAGCTGAAATCCAGTGTTCCTGTTCTATCAAGAGTATAATTTTTCATCTTGTGGATATGAAAAGTACTTCAATTGTTCAAAAGAGTCATTAAGTGTGTGAGGGGAATGGCTCTCGCATATCGAGCATTCGTTTATTTGATTTTTTTGTGAATCATATGTGCTACTGTTCCTCTCTTTGTATTTCTATGTTTTTTTAATTTTTCTTATATTATTGAAAAAAATTAATAAAAAAGGAGTTTAAGATGTGAAGGAATATTCAAAATGCGTCAGTATTATTCAAGCATCTCATATTCAGTGTTTTTTCTATCAGGAATAGTATGTTTCTTGAATTCAATATGAATAAATTGTAATATTCGACTTTCAACATATCATAAAAACTATGAAAAATTTGTGCCATTCAAACTAAAAACAGATTTTTACTCAGTGTTTCTTGAAGTTTCCAATTTTTCAATTTAATTTTTTTTATCTCATATACCGAGTGATATTTCTAACCTGACACGGAAATTGAAATTTTTGAATACGGACCTGCAATTTTTGGGAATTTTGGGAATCTGATGGAGAATATGTATAGTAACGAGCTTGCCAAATATCAGCGAAAAATTTGCCATATTGACGAAGATATGGGAGTTTATAGTTTTAGCACTTTTGCAGAAAACACCCTGTATCTCTGAAACTAATAGCCTTATGGGACATTTAAACCCCCAATCCTGATTCAGTTTGAGGTCCTCTATCTCCAGTTAGCCGTTGTCCCTTACGTCACCAGTCACCCTGTATAATAATAAAGCGATGAAAAAAATACACTCATGCTGGAAATTGAATTGCCTTTCCAACAATGTGCTGCTCGACCCCTTTTACCCTATTAAAAAATGAGGGCTGTTAGGGTTTGCGACTAGAGAGTAGTGATATAAAACTCATTTGAACACCCCTATTTGTCCCCAATTCAACCAATTTGACCTGTCCGAGTGTTTTTTCGTTATTCCATCCCAAAGCTCAAAATTATTCAGGGTGGAAAGTTGTTATTGATGGAATACTGAATTACTCTGTATAATAATAAAGCGATGAAAAAAATACACTCATCCAGGAAATTGAATTGCCTTTCCAACAAGGTGATGCTCGACCCCTCTTCCCTATTCAAAGATGAGAGCTGTTGCAGCTAGACAGGTAGTGATATCAAACTCATTTGAACACCCTTATTTGTCCCAATTCAACAAAATTGACGGGTCCGAGCGTTTTTTCGTAATTCCATCCCAATGCTCTAAACTAAATTATTCGGGGTAGAAAGTTGTTATTGATGGAATACTGAGTCACTCTGTATAAAAATAAAGCGATGAAAAAAATACACTCATGTAGGAAATTGAATTACCTTACCAACTTGATACTGCTCGACCCCTTTTCTCAATTCAAAAATAGAGGGGTACTTATTTGAACACCCTTATTTGTCCCTGATTGAAATATTATTTACTCATATTTGTTAACTGGGAAACTTAAGAATACTGAAGAAATATCAGTTTCAACAATATAATATTTAAATTAATTCAAGGAATAATCTGACAGCAGTGAATAATGACTCATTATTCATAAGTGATTATTGCGTATTATTATAGCGGAGAAAACAAACGTATAATGGGTTGACAATACAATAGTTGTGGATAAATGAATACATGTATAAGGTTATCCATTTGAAATAAGAAAGTGGATATGCGTTTAATTTAGATGTGGCAACACTGTCGACTTGAAAATATTTTAGGCGAGGAGTTTCCTCATCTCCAAGGCAAAATAACCACTAGTTCTCCAAAATTTCTAATTGGCACAGTTGAACGAAAAACCTTTTATGACAACTATCATTATTTTTGCAGGAGAAACTACGTGAAAACAGTCAAGCCTCTGTATTATGGTGCCTTTGGGTCTTATGCACCTAGTTATGATTCAGCCTTTTCAAACTTAACCAAGGAGGAAAGTGAACTAGTATTCCAGACTTACGGTTCTGACACTTCCCAACAATACGCAGAAAGTATCATGGATTTTGTTAAAGATTCTGATTATGGCACCAGACTTGTTGACAGTCTTCTGGATTTATTAACAGGTAACAAAAAATATATTCAGGGTGATTCTGTTTGCATATTGCTATTAATTAATTATTAATTTATTAAAGATTTATTTCTGACTCTTAAACAGCGGATTTCTCCACTATTAATTTTGTTATTCAAGCAATATTGCCCTCTTCCGAATTCATAGCAATATGGCTTGGATATTACCTCAGAGTAAGAAGTAACTTAGAGATGCCCCTATGCGTGAATAGTACTGCATGCTCTAGAGTGAGATGTGAAGCATTTCACTGCCTAACTAGGGTGAAGTAAACAACAGGTTAGATTTTCATTTCTACAATTTCTGAATATAATACAACATTTCGTAATTTTGTCATAGCTATAATTACCGAAATACTCTTAAGCAACAATAACTGCCACCAAAATCAGTAAAATAATTCAGTTTATGAATGTACAATCGAAACGAAAATGTAAACAAGATGCTTTGAATAACTAAACAATAGTTATAGTCGAAATTGATCCCTCACATAACCCTTGGTGAAACATGATAAATTCGATAATAAAAAGAAGATAAAAAGCACTTGACAAAGTTTCACAATTTTTATTAAAATATTTGTTGACACGCGGGTTTCGGGTGTTATAGTTATAGTTTAAAAAAGGGGTTACAGTTCATAGCGACCTCAAGTTCTATTGTGCCCTCTTACAAAGCTGTTCTGACCGCACCCCTCACAGCTCGCCTTGCATTTTCAGAGATCTTATTAAATCTGTGAAGGTTTCAACGAGGCTAGTTCCTCACTCTTACAAGTTTTTCGTCCAAGGCATTCTCTGCTTAGGCTCACAATGGTAAAGCATTCCGTGACTAGGTTAATGGGGGTTTCTTCCGCCTCCCCACAGAACCTACACTCGTCAGTGTCCGATAATCCCATCCTCAACAGGTGTTTCCTGAGGCGACAGTGTCCTGTAAATGAGGAGGTGTAATTGTTTGTTACCAAGATCCAGATATCTTTTGGATCTTGCTGTTTCAAAGTTCCTAAGGAACTTAGTGGAATGATCCATCCCTGGATGGAGTTTTTCCTTCTCGTCTTTCTCCTTCTCCAGAAACTCGTTCTTATAGGTACATTTACCTATACCACAGAAGGGTTTTGGGCCAATGAGTGACATTCGTGCGTCCTCTTTGGCAAGTGTATTGGCCTATTCGTTTCCTTTGATTCCCGAATGGCCGGGAACCCAGATTAAAAAGACCTTGATAACTCAGAGAGTCTCCTTGAAAACTTCCTCTCTTGATGGATACTGTGCCAGTTCTTATGCTCTTCACTGATTTCGATGTTAGTGCGCCAATTTGACATAACTGTTTTGAGAAAGCTCCCTATTCTCGGATCTACTTTATAGATCTCTAAAACTTTTATGAGCCATTCATACGGCATGGAGTGGAAAGCTTAGTTAAAATAAGCCGTGAACAAATTCCTCCTCTTTTTTATGGGCTTGGTTGCTCCATACCGGGATGACTACGTCTATAAGGATTGCTCTCTTCTCCCTTTTCCTAGAATTATAACTGGTTTGTTATTAGCAGCTGTTAAGTTTGTTAGTACTATGTTATCGACTTGAGCCTATTAGCGTAGAAAGGGTGTGATTTTTCACAACCCCTAGCGATCGGCTATCACATTCCCTACTAAGGGGAACATTCACTCATCCCAGATAGCAAGTATCAGGGGGATTGAGCTCTGAGGTCTTTGGTGTTCTTCTTCTCCTGGGTCCTGGGTTGTTCGTCCTTCGTTGCTTGGTCCTGGATCTCTCGGTTGATGTTGTGGTAGTTGGTTTTGCAATGTTTCCCTCCATGGTTGTTCCTGGTGTCCATCGTGACCTACAAACTTCCTTACCGTTCTAGCAGTACCAAGAAGTACTGCTTTTTGCATTACTTTGAAAAGGTTTTCATCCAAATCTAGCTCCTTGAGGTTGGACTTGAGGCTCTTAGGAATAATTCCTGTGGTTGAAATGAGAATGGGAATGGTTCTGGTACTGGACATTCCCCACTGCCTTTTAATCTGAAGTTCAAGCTCTCGATATTTCGATATTTTTTCAGCATACTTTTGACGTAGATTGTTGTTGTTCGGGATGGCTACGTCTATTAGTATTGCTCTCTTCTCTTTTTTCTTCACTAGGATAATGTCTGGCCTGTTATCAGCAACTGTTAAATTTGTGAGTACTGTGCGGTCCCAGTATAACCTGTAAAGGTGGTTCTCCAGTATTACTTCAGGCTGATACTTATGATATGGAATTGTTTCGGACTGCAGAATCTTCAGTTGGATGGCGAGTTCCTGATGAGTACTATGTTTATTATAATCATTATTATTATTGCCACAGAATCATCGAGCAGAATACAGAATTATTTGGACCTTCACTCATTCACTCATCCCGGATAGCAAGTATCAGGGGGATTCAGCTCTGAGGTCTTCGGTGTTCTTCTTCTCCTGGGCCCTGGGTTCTTCGTCCTTTATTGCTTGGTCCTGGATTTCTCGGTTGATGTCCTGGTAGTCAGTTTTGCAATATTTCCCTCCATGGTTGTTCCTGGTGTCCATCGTGGCCTACAAATTTCCTTACCGTTCTAGCAGTACCGAGAAGTACTGCTTTTTGCATTATTTTGTAGAGGTTTTCATCCAAATCTAGCTCCTTTCGGTTGGATTTGAGGCTCTTAGGTATAATTCCTATGGTTGATATGTTTATTATAATTATTATTATTATTTCCACGAAATCCCCGATCAGAATACAGAATAATTAGGATCTGGCTATGATAGCCGTTCTTTGTAATTGTTTCAGGGTCAGAAATAAAAACTGAGTTATAGCAATATCTTCATCTTAGCAATATTGTAGAGCAAACAGAATCGCACTAATTGTATGTTTTGGAGAGGTCTAAAATAATTTATATATATGTAGGTGGAGACCATAGCAAAACTAAGAAAGTTCTCGAAGTAAATAAAAATCTGAGAGATGAAGAAGAGGCAGTAAAAACAGTTCTAGAAGTCAAACCAATAGATTCAGTAAAGGTCGACATTGACGAATTGAAAAGTTTACAAGGTAATTCTTCTTTAATAAATTCTCATTTCTTATAATTCTATACATTCTACGTTTTTAGGTTTGGGAATTGATATGAGCTTCCTCGATAACATGGAAGAAGAGGTAAAAGTAGCAGAAGAAAGACACGAGCTCCAGCAGCGCTTGAACTCCATGTGCGAACTGTTGAAAAATTGCAGAACGTTCAGCATCAAAGACTTTCAGCACCTTTGCCACCACATTTGAACCAATGCCCTCCGCCTAGTGAAGAAGAAGTCAGAATAGCAGAAACTATCACGAATAATTTAACCGATATTGCCAAGAGGGTGAGTATCTATCATTTGCAATCTAACACAAAAAAAATACTGCGATAGATAGATAATAAATAACATAATTTGGGACAGTAGGTTGGTTTGCAGAAGCAGGTCAGACAAGCACGAGGAAAATACTCAACAAGGTACAAAGGCTTGCTTGTGTTTGTATCACTGGAGCTATGAGAACGTGCCCAACTAGAGCTAGCTCTACATCTAGTGATCAATAGGGTAGCCCATGAGGCTATTTTCAGTATTTCTAGGGAAGGATAGGAAATGAGAGAATCAAAAGTCAGGGAACCTGGTCCTCTCTGACCGAGTACCTTTCTTCAGCGAACCTACCTACAGTACGTTCCACAACGACCACGCTCACGCTCGCTATCGTTTCCGTTCCACTAGCTTTTCACGAGCCCGCGTACGTTTTTGACGGTATTCATGTGGACATGACAGTTGTCGTTTGAGATTCAAATTTGTGTTTTGAATTTTACGTAGAAAAGTTGCCTTAACATATTTGGGAAATCATTTAACCATTAATGATGATATATATCACTGATAATGCCAGGAGGAAACTTATAATTGCAATATTCACTTATTTCACCAGTCTCTGAACATGTTTTTCACCTCCGTTTATAATATTTTATCTTCTACACATATTCGTCCATATGTCTGAAAAAGCTTGAGATAGAATATTTCTGTTTGATTTATACTTCAATGAATCAGGAGGGTTGACATAGCCAAAACGATCCCATTTCAAATAATAATAGGGAAACAACGTTGGGGCATAGTCATCCATTCTGATAGTCAAGCTGCTATCAAAGCTCTGAACTCCTATGTCATAAACTCAAAGCTGATATGGTAGGTAATAGAGAGTTATCGAAACGCAAATTGAGGCCCAACTTTAATAAAGTTCCCTTTATTTTGACATCTGCTCATGCGCATCAAATAAAGCTTTTAAGGTGGCCTTCAATAAAATATAGGGCTCCCTTACTTAACTCAAATAAAGGACGACCGTATTTAAATAAAAGATCCCTTATTTTGACAGTTCTCTCATCCTTTTTGGTTATTTTATGTCAGGTACCAGGTATGAATCCTGTTTTCTTTTTTTTGGTGCACTGATCAATTTGAAATTCGTTAGTGGTGGAGAGTCAGTAGAGTATTTGATATAGTATATTGTGAAAATTTTTTGAAAATGAATAGCGAGATCGAAAATAAATGTCTCGAATTCACATATGAGGACGTAGTGAAATTCTGGGGGAGGTGTTATTTTTCGGCAACCGCCCTTTTTCTTCGAGAAATTTGCATTTCTTGGTCTAGTCTGGGAAGTACATACCAGGACTCGACCGGAAGTATGAATTTGAAAATTACAGTTGATCATTACCATAGCAACGAAATAACGTGTCAGAATAAAGGAAATGCCTCAATAAAGTTGATAGGAAGTAAATCGTTCCTATAGCACAAATGTCAGACCAACGTTAAGGAGTTTTCTATTACAGGATCATTTAATAAAGTTGGTCCTCTCTTTGGGTTTCGATAACTTTCTAATAACAAATAGGGCATTTTTTCTCGACATTTGTACACCAAGTCCAACTTCTTTCGAGTAATCATCAATTCTTTCATCAGGATTTTATAAGGAAAACAAGTACAGCTAGTTATCAGCCTGTACATCTGGGGTTATCAAAATTTTTAGTGAATACTTTTCGTCATCAATTCTTTCATCAGGATTTTATAAGGAAAACAAGTACAGCTAGTTATCAGCCTGTACATCTGGGGTTATCAAAATTTTAGTGAATACTTTTTCGCAATAAATGAGGACCATCTTCTTAGCTTTGAACAAAATTCATTGAACATTTAGGGCCAAGTAGTATTCACAAAATTAGTTATTTTCGATAAGAAAGCAGAAATTTCAATATAGTCGAAAATTTTTCTTATCTTCATAATCATATATTTTCGACCCTTGGGGGATTCTTGAATAATAGGTCTTTTTTATTTGACGCTGCATCACTCCCAAACTGATACAAAATCAGTTGATGCGTGTTCTATTTCACATTGTTGTGATTTTGAACTGATGCCGATCACTTCCAACTGATGTTACTTCTCGACAAATATCCTATTCGTTTTGAAGAGTTTCGTGCACCTGAGTAACTCAAAAGCTCGAAATACGGGTTACCATTGGTTGCGCACAAGCACTGAAACAGCTCAAGAGCACGAAACTCATCAAAACGAATAGTATAATTATCAGTTTAAAGCCTGGTTCTCAGAGCTTCGTAGTGTAGACGGTGACAATCCCGACTACTGCTCATCACATGGAACGGAACTATATTTTCTCTCTCGCTGTCGCAGAAATACAATACAATACAAGTGTAGTTGGTTCATTTCAACTACAGAAGAGGCATGTCGCGACAGATTTTGACAACCAGAAACCAAAAGGAGGGAGTCAGGGGAAGTTTTGTTGATATTCTCCTATTGGTTGAATTGCTGTCGCTGGCGACGCTACGATGCTCTGAGAACAAGGCTTAATTTCCGTAATCACTTCACTTCATCATAACAATAACATAACCTATTATTTGGTGAGAGTTTACAATTCACTTTTGAAAATAACAGAAAGTGAATTATTTTCCTTTGGAATGATCGTCAATATTCTGATTAAGTACTTTGATTTCAAACCTTATCTTTTCGTTGATTGTCATCCGAAAAAGTCATGTTCTATTTGTTAAAATCACTTCACTTCCAACTGAAGTGATTTCGGAAATTATTCAGGCAAATAGAAAACTAGAAATGTCGTATTCGCGAACACCAAGGATACTGGAATAAGGATGAGCGACTCGTGTATTCGAAGTGAAGACTGAAACGTCCCGTATATTGTCGAGCAGGTGGGTGTGGCCAAGCGCCCTACTCCTGGGTCTTCTCTCTCGCACATACTACTTTCTCAGTCACACTCGCACTCGCAATTCAACGCGACAGATGTTCATGCACGTGGTTACGTACGACATAATTAATAAGTGATTATCCCACTCAAGGATACTGGAATATAATATAACAACTTCGAGAGTAGGGCGCTTGGTTACATCCACCTGCTCGACAATATACGGGACGTTTTCATATGCCGTGGTAGCTCATCCTTATTCCAGTATCCTTGGCGAACAATATATAACTCAAGAATCGACCACTATGCTGCACTCGATGCAATTAGCTGCAAACGACGTCAAGTATATCTCTTTCCAAGGATCACGTCGAACACCCTATATAATTGTTATTTGGCTGTTACATTTTCTGTAAATTTGAACTAATTATTTTTCATCAGGTGAACCCTGCGGATATTGTACCAGTTGTTGGTGTGAGGAAAGCCTTAGGAGTAGCAGTATCCGATGTCGATGTCCCAAACGAGGTTCCAGATTTGGAACTTGAACTCAGACAGTTTTTAGAATGTGAGTCTTCTCATCTTAGTCATAGTCCTTTGAGGGATGATAAAACAATTGAGGAAATGTTACTTGAGTGATTTCAGATTTACTATAAGATTAGAGATGAATTATTATGGGTTTTACTCGATTTTGTGTAATTTAATTTATGTTTAAGATAATAATAATATTGATATGACCATATATCTTGAAACTCCGTGCAGTAGTTTGTTTTGAAAAACCCCAATTTGCTTTGGAACTTAATATTTGAATTATTTTTTCGACAAATGATCTTATATCGACTTTTAATATATTATAAGAAAACAGGATTCATATTTTTATCCACGACTATTGTATAATCTACCCCAAAGATTACGGGGAGAAAGATAGGAAACGCCCCTACAACTCTAGTACTAAAATCCGACTACGTGTTTCGTTTAGTTGATTCATTCTGACACATAGATGGCGCTGAAAATGCAGGCAATTGTTCCTACTCGTATTAAATTGAATTTAAATGTCGAGTCCAGAAAAAACATCCTGATCGATAAAATAAAAGTAGTGCTTCGATTGTAATCAGGTTGTTATTATATTATATTGTATTGCTCAGTTTTATTAGAAATCATTACTCACAAAAAATGTATTAATGAATACAAATCAATAATTTTCTTACATATCAGTTACCTACCGAATTATCAAAACAATTAAAAATAAACCACAACTTGAAGATGAAATAGAAAACAAATGGAAATTTCAACCGGATAGTGCTTCTTCATTTGTTTTTATTTGATCTGTAGAAAAATGCTCACTGCATATTCTATAACAGCTGCCGAGATTAATATCTCTTTGTGCAGAGAACTCATCCGTTTGAGAGCACTGAAATTAAAAAGCAATGAGAAACAGAGATACATGATACGAATTTCAATACCTACATTTCCATTTTATTTGGTAATGTAAAGAAATGCAAGTTCAGGATTGGCCTTTTTATTATTGCAATTCATCACCATACAATGTGCTCGGTTTCATTTTGAATTTCAAATATGTGCACACAAAATAGATAAACACTTGTCTACGGCTTGTAGCCCAACTTCACCTCGTGAATAATAGCTATCATTATACGCTCTTTGCATAATATAGTATTAAGAAAACAAGATTTATATTTTTTTATGGGTGAATCAAAGTCGATATCAATTTTTATGTTTTTATTTCTTTTCTTAATGATATACTGAAATATTCAGTACAGTTAAATATTTACAGATGATTGGCAAAATTACTTTTCTCCTATCAATATATACAGAGTTCTAACTATATACAAAAAAATAGTTCACTAAAAAAGAACTGTATTGCTAAAAAGTATGTTAAAATATTTTTTTTAGTAAATTTTCCAATCCTTCATTGTAAAAGTTCATACACCTCTTTTTGCTTTTTTAAAACTTTGAATATGTACAATATAACTTCAGTTTAAATTAAATCTAAAAACTAAGGAAATAATACATTTTGGAGATCTTGAAAGGGCTCTTAGGGCACCTCCCATTTCAATTTGGATTTTCAAAGTAACATCGTCAGTCGAAATACAATATAGGACTTTACGATTTATTCACTTCCAAAACTGGCAAAATGTTACCAAATTATCACAATAATAACGTGGGACAATCGAAATTTTGATACGATTTTATGAAAACCGAGCCTTATCAAGCTGAAATTTTCAGTACAGATAATATATAGTCCGTTCACGAAAGTTTGAGCTCATAGTAGGCTTTTGTTTATTTATCTGTAGTTTGCAGTATTTGCTGTAATAAAAATGCAATAATGTAAAATAATGTCTACGTTGCCAAATGAACTCGGCCTCGTCCGACGAGCTTGCGAGTTATCAGAGAAGTCTATGCAATATTGACAACATTGCGTATCAATCTGACAAGAAAATAAACAACATAACCTAAAATTTTAATATACACAGTGGAATATGCCAAATTGTCATGGCCAACCGATGGCTCAAACTTTCGTGAACGGACTATAAGCATGATGAAACTTCATATGTCTATCTGTACTAAATATTTCAGCTTAGTTAAAATCTTGTTTTTCAAGTACTCAACTATTCATTCATTTTCTTTTCACAAAGACTTCTAGTTCACTCAATTTTCATTCAGATTTTTACTGGCAATCAACATATACAAGTCCTTTTGTGGATGATATTAAGGGATGTTATATTTATTCAATTCATGAAATAACTTTGCACAGCTAAATTTTTCTTGTCACCACATAAGAAACGTTAAGCACTTTTAAAATGAATTTACATTGAAAAAAGTATATGAAAACATAATAAATAATTTTCCTGTTAAAATAGACTTAATTCTAAAAAATAATTTAGAGAGCAAGCTTCAAAGCCGATCAAATTTTCAAAATTCAGATTGAAATTTTGATGAGACAAATCTGCCTGCTCTTGAATAAAAAAATAACTTCATTCAGGCATTTGGGTTTTATTGCATACAGTAAAAATTAACATGTTTGATTACCCAAAACTACTAGGGACAATCTTGAATTAGGTTGCTATATCACTTTTATATTTTGAACCAAGACAAGTGGACCTAAAGACAGGCGCGTGACTGTTAAAGACTAGAAAGTTAACTAAATATTAACAATTTTTAAAACTCTGAAACGAAGAACAAAGAAACATGATTGACGTAAAACGAACAAACTTTCAGTAGAACAGTTCAAAATATAAAACTGAACAACAAAAAAGCATTAATAAAATTTGTTACACCAACACTAAATTTTCGAATTTTCACAGCCAAATCAGATGCAAATCTTAATCAGCTCCATTGCAAATTTAGTACAGACAATTTTACAGAGAATACCTCTCAAAACAAAAACACTTTTGAAACAGTTAACATAAAAACAGTCAAAAACATAACAAAGATTTTAGAATATAGATTTAACCGATAAACATTTATAAATGGGTTGATTTTGAACGGTTCCTCGTGGGTTGACTGCTTGAATATTTGTAGGAAGTTTACGAATATCCAACCATGATGTCGATTGGGCCACACGAAGATGGTGATTCTTTGATGAAGTGTGATTGCATGAGTTCAATGGGCCTCGGTCCCGAACAAATTGAATAAGCTTCCAAAGTCGAAAATCGATAAATTCAACACTGTGCGAAGTGATTCCTGCATAGATAATTTCAAACCATTTTACGAACACTTTCTTGTTCTAACTTGGTCTTGGGTTTGCTGTGCTCACAACGACCAGGGGACATTTTCCCACAACATACTGGGCGTTTACGTTTTCCGTTCAGTTGCTGTTGCGCTATGAACGTGGGCACCAGGGGGGTTAGATCGGTGATGCCTTTGGGTACGATTGCCAGTTTTTGAAGTACCAGTCCCTGGTTTATTGGGTATCCGACAGGTAATACAGACAGAGCAGTCTGGACAGGTTGTTGGACCTAAAAGTAGAGGAACTTGGATCAAAAGTCTAGGTTACAAGATGAAGAACGGGTTTACCCTTGTTAGTTGTTACTACGATATACATATGGGGTTACGATGGTCGAAAGACAAAGATAGGCTAAGTCGGGAAAATATAGTGTGACTATCTATATTTTTCCCATTTATACAGGGTGTTTCCTAAACATGCGGCAAAAATTCAGGGGATTGTTCCTTGGACTATTCTAAGAATATTTTGTCCTTTGATGATTTTTGAAAAACCTCTTTGTTTCGAAGATACAGGGGAAACAAAATTTTAGATAATAACATTTTATTATGAAAAATTACATGAAAATTAAACTTAACCTACAAAAACTGTTGAAAATGACCACCTCTAGCCAAAAAAACGAATTCAAATGAAAACCGTGTTTAATCTGTATTCCTTTACCATCTGAACTTATCAATTTTAAGTAAAAAAACTGGCCGTTTTTAGTAATTGGAATGTTGTTAAACAAATTTAAAAATAAATTGTACCTACTTAGTAAACACAGTGCGGTACGCATTTTTATTTAAACTATTATTAATTTTAGAAATATGAAAAATGTTGTTCGCCCTGTATCTTCGAGACAAAGAGGTTTTTCAAAAATCATCAAAGGACAAAACATGCTTAAAATAGTCCAAGGAACAACCCCCTGAATTTTTGCCGCATGTTTAGGAAACACCCTGTATATACCAAACACACTTATGGAAGAATTCATATCTAAAATAGGCTAATGGCCGGTTTCTGAGGTTTTACTTTAACCGTCCAGTAGTAAACAGTTCGATAAATATAACCAATCGATAACCTCTTGATAAAGGTAGCTGAGTTTCTGACGTCTTTTTCGGTTGTCAGTTAACTATCTATTCGATAACAGCTGATTAACGGTAGTCTCGCAAGTTCCTTCCTAGATCAACAGATGTCGCGACATACAAATTGACGTTTTGATTGTGAGTTTTGCAAATTTTGATTGAAACTGCACGCCTGAAACTCAAAATAATGAGATTTTCCATTTCATTTTCATGTATATTTATGTCTTATGTATATTTAGATCATTACCAATGATGATTTGAAAGGTCCTGTCGCATAGAACCGTAAAGATATAAGCACTTGTTGAAAGACGGTTAAAAAGTGCAATTCCTTTCAGATATTGGAGCTAATACAGAATTCAATTCATTACATAATAATAATAAGTGTATTCATTACATAATAATAAGTGTAAAACTGTTTGCTTGTTCAATCTGTACCTCATTTTAAATTAATCATCTGTATACAGTTCGAGAGGTGATCTACGAACCCGTATAAATCTGGATACAGAAATATTGCCAATGAATTCCATTGCCTCTTCATCTGATGAAGAGCTGGAACTAGAGGATAATCTTCTTGTATTATATTCCATTATTACACAACTCGTTTAATATAATATGTTAAGAATGTTGATATGAATCCAAATCCGGTACTCCGTCAAATCAAAATGAAAAAGTGAGGTTGGAGTTGACAAATCAAACGCCAATGCCCATGCGCCATTCACTAAATCTACAGATAACCCGCCATTTTCGGTCGGTTACAATAAACTGACTTTATTGGCTGGTTATCTTTCCAAGCGGTACTCAGAAACCGAAATCTGCGCTTATCCATCCGTCAAGTTTGACAGATAGATAAACTGCGGTTAAAACGACCTCAGAAACCGACCATAAGTCATTCTTCTCATACTCAACGAGCTGAACTGAGAAGTTCTTTCACTTAAATCAATTTAAAGCGTATAACCAATAATAACTGCGGTTATCATTGGTTCAGCCCTTGGTTATTCCCTTTTTGTCCTTGAACGAATAACCGGCCCTCGGCTCTCGTCGCTTGAATGCGGTTTCTGGTTAATTGTCAATGTAGGTTGTATTTATATTTTTTTGTTTTATGCAATAAATACAAAATTCGATTTGCAAATGTAAATTGTTATGCGTCAAGTTCAACTCCATGCATCTCAAAATATTAATGTTTGAAACGTGGATTGAATGTAACGATGAACGTATGTTTTTCAGAATGTTTCACTTGACAAAAAAGTTTTTTTTGTTCTGACAGAAATGATTCAAAGAGAAAATATTACCGAAAAATATACAGGAGGACACTATCCAATAGCATTAAATTCACATGTATTGATATCGCTGTGGTATCTGGCCACATCTCATATGTCACAGTAAAGTTTGCTATTGATAAAACTTTTTTGGGAACTTAAACACAAATTCATAATTTTTTCTAACAGTCGAGAGCTATTAATTGTAACACAAAGCTTTTCTCTTCATCCAAGTAAAGAAAGAATGTTTTGTTATACCCAAACAATATCAGCAATCTTTAAGAACTTCGGACAATTCTATTTCAAATATTATTAACAAGTCAGAAGCTTTTGGATGCGTTAATTTCCGAACCTAATTTAGAGATTTCAATAGATAAATTTAATTCCTCAATGAATGAAACTAAGCTGATAATTGAAATTGTTGAAATAGTTTTATCAATATATATCGTAATCAAGAAATGTTAAATTGAAGAATAACCGTCAACATTTCGACCATGTGTTATATGACATTTTTTGTTGCAAATCAGTCGTATAATCCCTCCTTGATGTTTGGCCACTTTAAAAGTAGACACCCTCATTTAGCATAGTTAGTATCGTCTTTAAATATAAAATTTTGCCCATCGAATTTTTAATTTTGAAAATTTTCACCAATTAATAAAGTTAACCGAGAAATTTGGATACCCACACCTACCTGAAACATTTTTAGTTTCTACATATTCCATTACACAGTCAGAAGAATCATTTTTGATCTGGGATTTTTCATCAGTTAAACCAACTATTGTCTTCTTCTTTTCGGAACTCGAGATTTACAATATTTTTGAAAAGCTATGGCACGTTTATCTTCCTAGATACAAGAAAGAGATGATTATTTTACGTTTTCTAGTCGACAAGACAGGGTGTTACATAATAGTATGTCACAACTTGAGGGGGTGAATCTACATGTAGTTTTAAGAAGAAAAGTTTATATAAACATGGGTCCGTAAAAGCTTCGTTACGGAGCTACAGGGTGTTGATATTTAAAAATAACTCCCGCAGATTTTGGGATATTCAGTCCAAATTTGGAATGAGAGCTATTTTCAACAGTCTCCATCATTGCACGTCCTGAATCTTAACTAGAATCTTCAGGGTGTTTTCTTTTCCCTCTCAAACTTTTTTGCGGTACGCCACTGGTCAGCGTAAAATAAATTTTTGATATCTTCCTTCAAATTAGAAACTTTTTTTACTCCTGTAATTTTTTCGTATCTCTAACCGTTTTCGAGTAAATAATTATTGAATAATTATTAAGCAGTGACTATGTCACTGCCTGGATGGTGGACCGCTTGGTAGCGGTAGGTCGTTTAATTGCCTCTTGAATTTGTTTGGGATGTAACGCAGAATCAAATAAACTGCTCCACAAGAGTGAGGAATATCGTATTCAATCGTTTTGAAAAGTATGTAATATTCGAGAAAATCGCTGTAAAATCATTTAAAACTCAAAATACCAAGTTGAATCGATCCCATAAAACTCAGTATGAAACATTTCGTCAATCTGGTCGTTTTTTATGAAGTTTGGTTCTTTGCACATGCTTCATGAATATTCTTATTTTGAAATGGAGTCATTTTATCAACGGCTTCGATTTGAAACGAGTTTGCTGAAAATGCCAAGACGTAAGTTAGCAAACACTGAGGCTAATAGGGCTATAGGAATGCTACAGGGTGGCCTAACTCAGGTTGTAGTAGTGAAAAGGCCCCAAGACAGCCAAAGTGTGATATCTCGACTTTGGAATAGGTTCAGGGAGATAGGTTCCGTGTTGGAAAGACTAAGTTGTATCCCTCTGGGGAAGGACTGTTCCATTGTGCAGGCTGAGCTATTTGCGGTTCTTGCCTGCGCACTAGAAAATATTCGCATTGGATACTCTGGCCAGCACATTTACATATGTTGCGACAGTCAGGGAACTCTGAAATCTCTATCTGATGTTAGGGTTGACTCTATTTTGGTAGAAGAATGCAGGAAAGCTCTGCGTGGGCTGGGCTCTGATAACTTTTTGAAAGTAATCTGGTGTCCGGCTCATGCGGATATACCTGGTAACGTCAAGGCAGATGAACTGGCTAGGCGGGGAGCCAGATTAGCATTTGTTGGTCCGGAGCCTGCACTGCCAATCTGTCGCACATCTGTCAGAAGCTTCTTCAGGAGCTGGCTGAACAGGGAATTTTCCTCGGAATGGAGCGCGGGGGTGGTCGAGGATTCTCATTGAGAGACCGTCCTCGCGACCTGAGGTCAATAGACTTCTGTTGCTGGAGTGGAAACAACTAGGTCTGGTGACTGGTGCATTGACTGGTCACCTGTTTGACAAACATTTGAAGAGAATGGGATTAACGAGCTGCTCCCTATGCCGGTGATGCAGGAGCACTGATGAAACGGTTGAGTATATTTGTTCAAATGTGGAAACCTTACTGAGTTAAGGTCAACACACCTAGGAAATCCAACACCTACTATTCCTATGGTGAGAGGGATCACTCATGGCAGACTCGCGACATTTCTGTCTTTGTGTCTGAGGAGCTGAGTCTCTATAGAACGATGCGGGTGAACAATGGGCCACTAGGCCTCAGTTTGGCCGGAAGGCACCGCGCGAAGAAGAAGGCTTGGTAGGAATGGTAGACATCGAAAACAACGCCTACTCAGGATCTGTTCATTACCGTTTTGGCGAGAAGAAACCCTACATCTACGTGTAGAATGCTACAGAATACTCTTCACGCTGCTATTGGTGAAACTTTTCAATTTCTAGACGATAAAGCTAGACCGCACCATGAAGCCATAGTTAAGAATGCGCACGAGAAGCTTGGTATTCCACAATTACCAATACCTCTGCACTCACCAGATTTGAATTGCATAGAACATACATGGGATATGCTCCAAAGTAGATTAGATAATAATCAACCTACCCCAGAATCCTTAAATGATCTGAGAGAGCTTCTGTCCCGTTTATGCAACTAAATTCCTCAAGAAATGTTCAGAAACCTTGTGAGTAGTATGCAAAGTAGATGTCAAGCGTTATTGATACCTGTGGAGGCCATACATTGTATTGAAAATGTTTGAATTCTCTGGGAAAAAAATTTCGTCATTTTACTCGATTTTTCTTAACCGCTGCAGACCTACAGTCTACAATTTATTTTATTTCTTGCAACTTGAAATTATTTAATAGTTATTTAATCAACTAGGTTATTGAAGACAGCGATTAATGGTTAAGATATTTAATGGTTTAAGATAGTTCGAGATCATTAGTCACTCGAATTATAACCAAGTTGATTACAAGATTTTTCCGACGATCTCAATATGAATTGTGTATGAATTCTTGATTGAAATACATTAGTCGAATTTTGGCGAGCTGTGGTTACATGTAACTATCTAACTATCACGTGATCATTTGACAGAAAATACGTGTATTAACTGTCAAATGATCACGTGATAGTTAGATAGTTACATGTAACCACAGCTCGCCAAAATTCGACTATTATTACTTTGCACATGGCTTACATTTGACATAATAAAATTACTATAATCAATTTCAAGGCTAACGGTCATCATTTTGGTTAACCAATTGCATTCAATTTGAATGGAATTGGTTAACAGAAAGAATAACCGGTTAGCTGCTAGAAATGATTTATGTAGCTATGTTCCAGTAGAGTTGTGAAATTTACGTAGTGCTTCTGAATACTTTGTGAACGGTTGCCATGAGGATTGCACAAAAATATCAGAAATTGAGCATAAAAATGGGCCATTAATGATCAATTTAGTACACATTAAAACTACCTTTTATTTGGAGATCAACGGAAATATGAATTTTCATCATAATATTCTCTTTTAATAGTATATAACACTACTAGCGAGGTAAGAGGGTTTTTACTGGCGAATGGAGGATATAATTGACGAGCCGCAGGCGAGTCAGTTACCTCCTTGAGCCAGTAAAACCCGTTACCTTGCGTGTATTGATTTATATTTTATTTGTTTCTCGTTTGTAAAAAGGTGAGATAAATTCCAAAAAAATCTCAATAATTTGTCGCAAATGTCGTAAGTTGCATTAGGTTTGTTCGCGTCGCAGTTCGGAACTATTCGGAACTGTACTTTTTTGTTCCCACCATAGAAATATATACATAATTATTATTATTATGTATATATTTCTATGGTGGGAACAAAAAAGTACAGTTCCGAATAGTTCCGAACTGCCACGCGAACAAACCTATTATTTATGATTATTTATGACATCGGAAAATTATGACAACTGTCAGTGGCTTTACGAGAGGGAAGTCATTCGAGAATATTTGCTAATTTCTGACGAAAAAGGCCAGATCCAAATGAAACAAGGTATGAATATCGTTTTTCAATACTTTTATAACGTTTATTACTAAAAATATTTGTTCAAGGAACGATGAAATTAGAAGGATAAATGAAATTAGAAGCAAGTACGTGAAAAGGAAAGCGAATAGATACGAATAAAACAAGGCACGAATATCGTTTTTGAATAGTTTGAGAACGTTTATTGAGAAATACATTTGTTCCAGGAACAGAATAAATTAAATTAGAAGCAAGTACTTGACAACTTTCAATGTAAATAATACTACTAACTTGTAAAAGTTTTACAAGTTAACTGTCAATTTTACAAGTTAGTGACTTGAAAAATAAACTTCCTTGATTAATATTGTGTTTTTGGAAACTGATGTTTACAAATGAGAAACAAATAAACTATATTTTTTTACAATTTAAGTGAATATCCCTAACTCATGTGGAGCAGTTAAAAATCATAACACCTCAACAGCTCGTTCAACAAGAATCAACACTGTTCCCAAACTTGAGAACTAAACAACAAGATTCAAACAAGATGGTTCCAAATTGTCCCAACCACTTTACTCTGAATGAGATTCTGGATTGAAAAGATTCTTACGTCTTTCAACGAAGCAACAGTACTGGCCACTGGTCCTTGGCTCTTACTTGGCAATATGGGCAAGGACATTTTTTTGACACCATTCGTTGTCACCATAGAATGATGGGTCTGTTCTTCTGTCATTTCAGTCCTAGAATCCTCGTCTTTCATGTCTACAACGTTAGCTTCATGCTCGGAGTCTCTGTGGTTGTCTTCGTGGATAGCAGGTACAACATCGGCTAGTAGCCTGTTAAAGTCAATGTTTTCATAGTGCGAAGACAGGTCCTTTTTGAGTAGCGCTAATCTGGTCTGACTTGAGATTTTGTCCCTTGCCAACTTCTCCATTTCTTGCTCTAGTTCTCGTTCTTTTTTCCTCAGTACTTGGATGTATCTGCAAAACAGTTATAGGTTAGTTCTTGTTGTTTTTTGACCAAGGGTAAACTGATAAAAATGAATACTCAATGATAAAATACAGAATTCGAGACTAGGTGTTTATAATTCGATTATAAAATAAGTTTTCCGCCGACCTCAAAATAAAAGGTGTTTTTAATGTGGAAAAATTGGTTATTAATGACCCATTTTAATGCTCAATATATACTCCGTTCACGAAAGGTTGAGCCGTCGGTTGGCCATGGAATTTTGGCATATTCCACTGTGTATATTAAAATTTTAGGTTATATTCTTCAAGTTTCAAGTTCTGTTAGATTACTCGAAAGCATTCGACACTATTGATCATTCACTTCTAATTTCGAAACTAAGATATTACGGGTTCGATGAATGTGCCTGTGCTCTGATGGGTTCTTATTTGGGCGGTAGATCGCAAGTAGTATTGAGTAATGGAAGATATTCATCCGGATTGGGCGTGCTTACTGGAGTACCCCAGGGTTCCATACTGGGCCTTTACTCTTCATTATTTATACCGCTGATATTCTCAGTTCTGTGACTAGCTTGAGAGTTCAGGCCTATGCCGATGACATACAGTTGTACATCCACTTTGACCCTAAGGATATAGATTTCATTAATGAACGCGGAACTTGCAAATATCATTAAGATCTCGAGACAGCACGCACTCAATCTCAACAGTGATAAGACAGTTTGCTTTGCATCACCAGCTATCAGACCAACTTTGATACACGATATTGATATCGTCATGAATGGTATACGGGTCGGTATTAGTGATTCGGTTAACGATTTGGGAGTTCGATTGGATGTTAACATGAGGTTTTCTGAGCACATCAGGGATCTTTTGAGAAAATCATTCATGAAATTGAAAGTTCTTTATTCTAACAGGCATGTGCTTGGTCGGGGTGTGAAAAAAATGCTATGTGATTCTCTTGTATTATCACACTTTAACTATTGTGATTTTGTATATGGTCCTTGTTTACGTCAGGAAGATAACGCTAGTGTTCAAAAAGTTCAGAATACTTGTTGTCGCTTGATCTACGGGTTGAGAAAATTTGATCACATAACAAGTGCGATGACGGAAACAGGCTCGCTGAACATGAGTAATCGTAGAACACTGCACATGGCAAACTTTGCCTTTCGGTTGTTGAATGACACGGATTCATCTCACTATCTCCGTAGTAAGTTTATTAGAGTTTATTCTAGACATAATTAATAGATTGACAAGATTCGGAGATCGACTTCTCATACCTCGCCATAGCACTGCATTGTTCAGAATATCGTTCATATACAACGCGACATCGATTTTGAACTTGCTCCCAAATGAGTTTAGGACAATGAGCGTGAATAATTTCAAATTCAAATTCAAGATTTATTTGTTGAATCAGCAAAAAGCAAAACCTTCGCTGATTCATTAAGACCGTTTTCTGGTGGCTTTGGCATGTATTGGGGTATTCATTTTTCTGTTTAATTTACTTTGTAGTATTGTTTGCGTGCAGACATTGCTTTTTTGTTTGATTGTATGTTTCCTTCTTATTCTCACGCTGTGGCGTGGTTGAGTATGAATAGCCTGGCTAGACTTCGCCACTCCATAGCTTTTTGTAATCCACATTGATACTCTGATGTAACTTTTATTTGTAACTGGGAAATGTTCAATAAAGGCGATTTATTATTATTATTATTATTTTCTTGTCAGATTGATACGCAATGTTGTCAATATTGCATAGAGTTCTCTGATAACTCGCAAGCTCGTCAAACGAGGCCGAGTACATTCGGCAACGTTGACTTCATTTTACTTTATGACAGTAAATACTGCCAACTTCAGATAAATAAAGAAACGCCTACTATGTGCTCAACCTTTCGTGAACGGACTATATATGCTATTTTAATGTGCAATTCTCATGTCAACCGTACACAAAGTATTCAGAAGCACTACGAGAAATATCAAATTCTGCTGGAACATAGAAATTCCATTTTGTCAAATGTATGTCTCGTGCAAAATGAGAATGTATTTCAATCAAGAATTTATACACAATTCATATTGAGATCGTCGGAAAAATCTTGTAATCAACTCGGTTATTAATCTGGCGAATAATGGTCTCAAACTATTAACGGACTAAATTGACCATTAGTCGATGTCTTTAATAACCTAGTTGATTGAATAACTATTAATAAGAATAGTGAATTTTAAACGTTTAGCTTCCCTAGTGATGTAATGATCAAGAAAGTAAGCACTGAGAAAAATTTCAGGGCATTGCTAAGTGAAAGAGAGGAATGGGAACGGGAATACACCGACTATAACCTCAGAGAAAATACCGTAAAATGGTATACAGATGGTTCCAAAACATCTACAGAAGCTGGCGCTGGGATATGCAGGCCAAGTACCAAGTGTGCACTGTCGCTAGGCTCCTGTATTAACGTCTTTCAACCGGAAATCTTAGCTATTGAAATAGATATAAATCTAGAAAGAAACTATCGAAGATGATCTGGGAATGCCGGAACAAACTCAATGAGGTAGGCAAGAAAAATAAGGTCTTTTTAGGGGCACACAAATGTCACTCATTGGCCAGAACCCTTCTGTGGTATTGGTAAATGTACCTATAAGAAGGAGTTTTTGGAGATGGAGAAAGCCGAGAAGGAAAAACTCTGGCGGAATCTCCCAGGGATGGATCATTCCACTAAGTTCCTTCGGAACTTTGTAACAGTAGGATCCAAAAGATATCTGGATTTTGGTAAGAAACAATTATACATCCTCACTGGCTTTCTTACAGGACACTGTCGCCTCAGATTGAACCTGTTGAGGATGGAATTATCGGACACCGGCGAGTATAGATTCTGTGGTGAGGAGGAATGCTTTGGCATTGCGAGCCTAAGGAGAGAATGCCTTGGGCGAGAAACTTGTAAGAGTGAGGAGCTAGCCTCGTTGAAGCCTTCACAGATATTGGATTTCATCAGATCTCTGAAACTGGAAGGCGAGTTGTAAAGGGTGTGGTCAGAACAGCTCTGTAAGGGGGCACAATAGACCTTGAGGTCGCAGTGAACTGTAACTCCTTTTTAAACTATAACTAACTCCGTCGCTCCCTCAAGTCTTATAACTTTTTTGCGTTAACTTCCAGCAAAATGTTTTTGTACGTTTGTAAATAATACTTATAACTGTCAATTAGCAAATTTCTGAGTAGCTGATGTCACTGTAACAGGTGCGTCGATGGTTTGAAACTGGTTACACTTCGGAGTGCCGGACCCGGTACTACAATATTTCTGAGACTTGACTCAAAATACAAACCTTATAGCCGAATGAAGTATGTTTAAATTCGAAGTCTTCTTCTCGTCTGGTGAGGCGGGTAACTGTTTCTTCAGAATATCAAAACATTCCTTCAAATGGGCTCTCCGGTGTTTCTCCAGCTTGTTATGAACCTCCCTGGTGCCCGACCTGAACACCAGGGGGGGTGGTTTCCGTTTAACGTTGTTCTTCTCGTCTGCAAAGTTATGAATTATGTCGAAACTATTGTTTATGAATCTCGTCCGGTTTTGCGTGTCCATCTTTTTTTCCGGATTTACATCACCTTGAGGTGTCGGCGGCACAGAGCTGTGAATCACGCTCTGCGTCGCTCCTGGCAGGTGTGACGTCGCTATCACCAGTGTCTGATGGTTGAGAGGGGTGATGTTGTGGATGGGCTGTTTCTGGATGACAGGATGGGCGTGGTTGAGGGCGCTGGTACTGCTTGTGGTGGTGGTGATGACTGCTGTTGTTGTAGATAGGGCGGCGTCAAGGGCTGCTTGGCTCTGTTTCTGCTTTAGTTCTTGCATTTCGAGGTATTTTGCGGCTTCCAGTAGGGTGTTCAGGCTCATTTTGGTTTTGGTATTTCTGCAACAACAAGGATTGATATAATAAACAAAAGTTAACAAAAATAACAGTACGAATATAAGTGCAAAGATCTAACATAACCCATTAGTATTATGAGTTCGTCACACGTTTTTTATAATTATTTCGAAATTGAATTCGATATTTAGGAAGAAATACCGCTGTTCGAATCTATGGGATATAGGCGTTTTCGGACACTAACTGGGGTTAACTCGATCCCTAACCTTCGCGTTCGTTTACCTAACCCGAACATCCAACCCGTATTCGGAAAGTACGGTGCTATTAACTCGATCGCTGATCCAGGTTGATTTATCGTAATTCTACACAAGAGCAGGATCGTAAGTCACCGCATGCGCAATGTAGTTTAATTTTGTATTTGAAAAAGGCGGGAATAAGTCTTCTACACTGTTCTTAGTAATGTCATATATTCTATTCCGGAAAATTATGGGAAGAAAAGATAATTCGACTCAGTGTAAAATGTGCGGTTCCATGAGCAGAGAAAATAATCTGAAACAACTTCTTCATAACTTTGTATGCAGATCTTTCTACGTTTAAACTGAAGCCTTCTTCACTCTAAAATATAGGTACTAAAAGACAACATTGAACATGCGAGGGCACACAGAAATCATAAGAAAGATTTCACAGAAGCCAATGAATCCGAGCAAAGCTAGAGACAATCAGTAAATTAACTGGAACTGAAAAAATAAACTCTGTACTAATTCAACATAGGTACTCAAAAATAACCTTAAACATGGAAGGGCACATCAGAAATTGTAAGAAATATTTTATTAAAGCCAATAAATACAAGCCAAGCTAGAGACAAGCCGAAAATAAACTGGGACTGAAAAAATAGATCTATAAAATATTTGGTTATACAGGGTGTCCCATTACTCGACGTCAACCCGGAACCAGGTGAAAAGGCAAGTAATGCTGGTTGTCAGAAAAATATAAAAAAAAATCTAAGTTGCATGATTTTAAAATAATGCGCATTTGAAAAAACACGCAAAATTCCACACCCTGTGACAGTCTTTTCGCTCCTGTTGCCACAAATATCAACTTTTTCCAACTTTTTTTTTTGCTGTATAACCTTGAATTATGCTTGTCTAAACTTTAATCAAAATTTTGATACCACCTGCTCTAGGTTTCATAAAAATAGGGCTTACTTTTCAGAAAAAAAATTCGAAATAAATAATTGCCTAGTTTCAACTGACTGTATTGAAAAAAAAATGTACTACGTAGGTTTGGCATGTTTTTTCAAAAGTTGGCGCATTTATTAAGGATTCGAAAATGGTATAATACCTGGTTCCGGGTTGACGTCGAGTAATGGGACACCCTGTATATTTGATACCAATAACCAATGCCCCATGGTATGTAACAAATCAAACGCTTCATGAAGATCTGAAGATACCTTATGTTAAGGATGTCATTAAGGAGAGAAGTGAAAAACATCATAACAAAATAGAGGCACATGTAAACAACATACTCCATCCACTAACTCAACGGCTGGACAACAGAAGACTCAAAAGAAGCTGGCCAGTAGACCTGATAGGGTGACTGAAGGGGTACTCTCAAATGGAGGAGACCTCGTAACGTTATTTAAGTTCATAATGTACTTATAGACAGCATATTAGCCTATAGAAATGATATTTTTGATTGCTAATAAACGATGATACTAAAAAAAAATATATATATTTGATACGACTGTCACTTCAAATCCTAAACCTGATGTGTTCGTAAACTTAGAACCTGGGTCCGTGATTCGAGTAGATCCGTCACGTAACCCAATGGATCGAGTTAGTAACCCTGAGTAAGTTTCCGAAAACGCTTATAGAGGGCGCTCGATGTAACCATACTCAGAAGAAGAGCAGGGACCGCGTCTTCAGTCATGCGCAACGCAATACAGTATTCAGTATCACAGACATAGCTAACCATGTTCAATGTTCAATTACAAGACATAATCAAGTTTAAATAATTAAGTGTAGTACAATTATTAGTGTTCAATTTAATACCAGCGACAAGAGCTACCAACCCATTTAACCTAACCTAACCAAATGTTAACATAAATAACTGTACGAATATAAGTGTGAAGATTCCTGTAAGGCAGGAAAAATCAATTTGAAAATAGTATTTCGTTAACCGGGGAGGGAAAGCCTAACGTGCCGGGGCCACCATGAATATTGCGCAAGGTCGAGAACACAGAGTCCAGGAATGTGGTGTTTCCTACGAGGTACACATAATTACATTTTTCCACAATTCGATAGATATTAATTGATTTACAAAAAATTGCAAATAATTTCATTTACAAATTAACCGTGCTTCAAGTTCAAACGTCGTCAAACTGGACTCTAATGAATTTAATTGCTAGCGTTTTCGAAAGTAAAATGATGAGTGATGAAAAAATTTCCACTCTTGGGACTTCTTTGGAGTTGGTTGAGACATTAATAGTCCGGTCTATTTAGACATTCGAAGTTACATAAAGTCCCAACAAGCTGAATTTCTGTGAAGTTGTTCAAAACATAATTATAAACAATGTCTAGAAGTTCCTCATCATTCCCCTGTGAGGAAAAAAGTTCATTCGAGGTCAAATGTCAAAAAAAATGAGTTTTTCGCGATTTTCAGCAAAACGGTAAGTTTTATCATAAAAGTGTCTCAAACAAAAATTGTAGATCATAAAATTATCTATAAAAAATGTATCAATACTTTTTTCTTACGAGCCACCGTTTCTGAGATATAACGATTCAAAAAGTTATAAAAGTCGTTATCGTCATAATATGCATACGTTTTCACGCCACCTATTAGGTAGTGTACTTAGCGAGTAGTTCTTTTTGAATCGTTATATCTCAGAAACGGTGGCTCGTAAGAAAAAAAGTATTAATACATTTTTTATAGATAATTTTATGATCTACAATTTTTTTTCGAGGTACTTTTATGATAAAACTCACCGTTTTGCTGAAAATCGCGAAAAACTCATTTTTTTGACATTTGACCTCGAATAAAATTTTTTCCTCACAGGGGAATGATGAGGAACTTTTAGACATTGTTTATAATTATGTTTTGAACAGCTTCACAGAAATTCAGCTTGTTGGGACTTTATGTAACTTCACTCTCATTTTTTGGTCTAAATAGACCGGACTATAAATATGTAATTCATTATTACCAAAGAAATTAAATAAAAGGCATTTAAATCATTCATGTGGGATACTGACAACTGTAAGGAAATGACATTTTCTTACAATATGGAAGTCTTGGCCTTTTCTTCAAAAAACTCTGTCAGGAATATCATAATTTCCTATCGATTCGAGAAGAAATTATTTCATCAAATCGGGAATTTTCTGAAGCTTTATTCTGCTGATCATATGAATACGGATTTCATACTTTGTTTACTATTAAACCAATTACAAGAAATGTGACGTTTCAGCATGTTTGATTCGATAAGCATAAACATAAAAGGATAATAAACACATATCGGATTATTAAACGTTTATTATTGTTTTTGTCGACTTGAACAATCCCTGAATTTATAAAAAGACACCATTGTCGATGAAAATAAACATAAGAAGACGATGAATACTGTACGTTTCAATTTCGCAAATATTTGTGGAAAAGACGAATAATTTTATTTTCAACATGAATTAATAATTTTTATGCAAGACTTTGAAAATATTCTTCACTTCTGAAATCAACCTGAACTAATTGTATCTATTCCAAAAGCCACCTGTTTATCTTCATATTGAATCTAATCACCATTTTAGAAGTGGCCAAAATCATATAACAGATATGTCTTAAATTCTTGCAAAATGGCTATCCGAAGAAATTGTTGGAAAAGGCTAAAGCAATTAGACACCCAACCGAGACAGATAAACGATGACCAATGTAATTTATAGCAAGGCCGTAGCCAGAAAATAATTTCGGAGTGGGGCACGGGGATGTTTGTCCACCGAATGATAAAATGACAATTTTCAAAGGTAAATGTTTTAATCCTGTACTTCTGAAAAATTTCTGGAGTAGGGGGGTCCGGACCCCCGCTAGCTAAATGGTTTTCTGAAAAGATAGGAAGAATTGAAAATAAGTACAATGCGAGAACAGCATTCAAGACTCAAAATAAAATCAGGAAGGCTGAAGGACCTTAGGTCGATGGCCATTGCTTATTGCAATAAAAGACAGTTACTACTACTACTAGAATCAGGACTAATTTAACTAAAGTAAAATCTGATAATGAAAATCAGCTAAACAAAAAATGCATATATGAAAGTACTTCTGAATGCTGTAGTGCCCATACAGAGTGTCTGTAAACAAATGCCTTTTGGGAAAGATTCCTCGATGAAAATAAATAAGGGTAGTTCATATAATTTTTTTTTCGAAATCGACTCCCTTCCAAGATACAGCCTTTGGAAGGCGATGACGAGTTGACAGTTTTCAATTTTTTTACGGCTTCTTAAAAACACCAAGTCATAAAGCTATACATAACCCATTTGTGCCCGTTGTCCCCATATGAGGACGGTAAGAATAATATTTTTTTTAAAATTACGATGTTCTCTTATGACGAACTTTGGTTGCAGTTTTCCTTTGAATAGGCATCTAGTTCAAAGAATTTTCCATCAGTTCTAATAGATATCGCGTACTTACTATGCAACAGTTATCGAATTATCCGCGTTGATGTCGCTGCCCACATGTTGTTATTCAAGTGAATATTACTAAATATAAAAAAAGCATTCAACACGGTTTTTATTATTCATTTTACTTTGGGAGTTCTGTGAAAACTGTTGACATTATTTTAGGTAAGTAAATTTCAATTTGCTATACATAAGGGGTATGAAAAAGTGACTGTCCCCATATGATGCCATTGGGCACTTCTCTAGTAGGAAAAATTTCAGTACGGATGTTCAATATTCGCGTATTACTCGGTGTAAATTGGATCAATTGGGTTTTTGCAGTTTTGTTCAGACATATGCAACCTTGTAATTTGACCTTTTTCAAGGAAGGTCCTTTAAAATCCTTCAGGCAGCAATTGAAAGCATCCAATATGAAGATCGGCTCGTTGATGTTGTCTTCATTCCACCTAACATTGATGGTCAAACTGAGGAAAAAGATATTGATGAAGATGTTCTGATTTCAAACGATCAACCATTAGATATTCCTCGTTGATCTATTCTAACGAAGAAGAAGATTTTTTTTCGACGAAGTGGACTACCTGCCATTGATAAGCAATTGGAGAAATACGCAGATGATTGTGCAAGGATATTCCCTCCTGAATGGACAAAATCGCCTTATGACATCGCAATGGAGGATACTGAGACATACCTGAACACTCTAGAGGAAGTGAAACTTGATTTAGGTAATCATGACCCGTTGGGATTATTTCAATTATTTTTCGACAAGACTGTGACTGCTACCTACTACATGAAAGTAAACAGAAAAGTTATGCTTTTCAGGGCATCAGGGTCAATACCTGAAAGTATAAGATATACAGAGGAAGGGCACTACCGAGCTAAAATGGATAAAAATTGAGATGCAAAGAGTGTCATCAAAAAGTTCGCTGGCAATGTATAATGTGCAAAACAAGTTATGCCTAGAACGTAACTATTTCTTGAATATCCATACAAAATTATGTAATTAACATATTTTCATAATTGAGTAGTATTTTCTGTTCTTTCATTCCACACAATAAATGTTTTGCTATGCCTATGATATTTCCTCTTCCACAGCGCTTCAGACCCCATATGTGCCCACCGTCCTCATATGAGGACACACCTTTAAATAGAAAAAAACAAGCATGATCATCAAAATTTCATCATATTCATATTTTTACAGTTGTAAATATATACCTACTGTTCCAATTCTGATGAAAAAATTCGAAAATTTTTATCCATGGGCACAAATGGGTACATAATATAAAGCACTAAGTGGATGTTACTCACGCAAATTTTTAAGATCTCATAACTTTATTATTAGGGGTTGAAAATAACAACCCCTAGAATTTTCGTCCAAAAATTCTCCTATGGTTTCCCATTCAATTCTGGAGAAAAAAATCTTATGAAACTGAAAATCGTAGAAATAATTATAGAAAATATTTTGTCTTCTGTCAAAACCAATTTTGAGTATAAACAATATTTCAGAATATTCTTTTTATGGAACATACGACGAAATGGAATGAACAGTGATCATAACTGCTTGTAAGTTTTTATTTTTTCCGAGAAAAGAATCGACTGTATCGAAATTTGCAAGAGACTTTTTTTCTCCAGAATTGAATGGCAAACCATAAGAGAATTTTATTTTGGAAAATCTATCCCACCAAAACAATTTTTGAAGGAAAATCATGAGGGATTGTTACTTTCAACCCCTAATATTAAAGTTATGGGTACAAAACAAATTGTGTTCGTAACATCTATAGTCCGTTCACGAAATGTTGAGCACATAGTAGGCGTTTCTTTATTTATCTGAAGTTGGCAGTATTTACTGTCATAGAGTAAAATAAAGTCAACGTTGCCGAATGTACTCGGTCTAGTCCGACGAGCTTGCGAGTTATCATAGAACTCTATGCAATATTGACAACATTGCGTATCAATCTGACAAGAAAATAAAGAACATAACCTAAAATTTTAATATACACAGTGGAATATGTCAAATTTCCATGGCCAACCGACGGCTCAACCTTTCGTGAACGGACTATACAGGGTGTAACTAAATAAGTGTAAAATATTCAAGGAGGTGATTCCTCAGCGAAAAAAAGATAGGATCTTTTATATAGAGAAACTTCATTGGAGCATCCCTTCTTAAGATACAGCCCCTCAAAGGGAGTACATAAAATTTGTATAACAATTTTTTTCACAAGCACCAAAAAAGTTACAATATTGATATTAACCTGACGTTTCCTACTAGCAAAAAGACACTTATCCAGTTATTTATTTGGTTTACCCCATGATTGTAAGGGTGGAAACGCAACCCCTAAAGTTTATTTCCAATGTCTTATTATTTGTTTACAATTTAAAAATTTATTTCCGATAGCCTGTTTCATTCTAAACAAAAATGTCGCTTGAGTTTTTGCCCAAAGTGAACCAGTTCGCAGTAAAAAATTATTTTACGAACAACTACAGAGATAGATCGTCATAAATGCGACACTAATCTATCTAGTAGGATACTTTAGCGATAGTGACAATTAAATTGGTATAACGCTGTCAGTTTATGACGATTTATCTCTGTAGTTGTTCGTAAAATAATTTTTTACTGCGAACTGGTTTACTTTTGGGCAAAAAACTGAAGGGACATTTTTTGTTTAGAATGAAACAGGCTATCGGAAATAATTTTTTAAATGGTAAACAAATAATAAGACAAAAAGGTACATTGGAAATAAACTTTAGGGGTTGCGTTTTCCACCCTTACATCCATGGGGTGAACCAAATAAATAACTGGATAAGTGTCTTTTTGCTAGTAGGAAACGTCAGGTTAATTTCAATATTGTAACTTTTTTGGTGCTTGTGAAAAAAATTGTTATACAAATTTTATGTACTCCCTTTGAAGGGCTCTATCTTAACAAGGGATGATCCAATGAAGTTTCTTTATATGAAAGATCCTATCTTTTTTTCGATGAGGAATCACATCCTTAAATATTTTACACTTATTTAGTTACACCCTGTATACTTAATGAATCATATTATAGTCCGTTCACGAAAGGTTGAGCCATCGGTTGGCCATGGAAATTTGGCATATTCCACTGTGTATATTAAAATTTAGGTTATGTTGTCAGATTGATACGCAATGTTGTCAATATTGCATAGAGTTGTCTGATAACTCGCAATCTCGTCGAACGAGGCCGGTTACATTCGGCAACGTTGACTTTATTTTACGTTATGACAGCAAATACTGCCAACTTCAGATAAATAAAAAAACGCCTACTATGTGCTCAACCTTTCGTGAACGGAATATATGTTTAGTTTTAAGTATTTTTTAGGGCTTCTAAAAAAATTAAAAACTGCCAACTCGTCATCGCCTTCCGGAGGCTCTATCTTGGAAAGGAGGTCGATATTAAAATTATTTGACCTACTGCTTATTTTCATAGAGTCCCTAGCATTTGTTTACAGACACCCTGTAAAATAAACGTCGCTCACCCAGCCACCACAGCAGCACGGAATACGTAACGTCTAACGTCGTGCTCTCAGATTGTTCTTTGTTCATTTTTACGTACGCATGCGCACGCGCCAATCCCGACAACGTGCACGGCACCATGCAACTTGTTCGGCGCGACGTTGCCGCGTTTACGGCTTCGTCGGCGAGCGAGGGAAACGCTTTCGATTACACGCAGAACGTCTAGAATTGCGCATATGATGGTCGTGCACGTTGCTCGTAATGATTGAATTTTGTAGCGTTTTGTGGAGTTGCGATGTCTTGGCGTCAGGAACTTTTGCCAGCGAGTTGTAATGTTCTTGTTTAAAATCTGTTCGCTCTTATACAAGGTTATTCATTGAAGAGCAAACGTTACGGTGTGTTCCGCATGACATGATCGAGATTGGCCATGGATTAAATAGTTCAAAAGAGTGACAGCTCTTTTTAAATAAGGATTTCTTGATAATTTGATTATTTGAGCGCTCGTTCTACTTAAACGAGTGCTATATAGTTTTGCCCAAATGTCTGTAATTCTTGAATTTTGAGCCGAAATGGTCTCAAACGATAGGGTTACTCCCTGTTGACCAAATCGTGGTCAAATTCAATTCCGTCTGTTAGCACAATAATATTCGAAGGAATTGTCCTGGAGACTTGAAATTTTCAGGGTGAGTTCGGTTTCCAAATGGCTCGGTTAAGTAAATTAATTAACCAGCCAAATCGTACAGGGTGTTGCATAAAATATGGCGAATCAAAATTTTTGTTCCTCAATATCTCAGACAAAACGAAACCCATCGAAGTTTAATGTTGCGGCCATATGCAAGATGCTCATAATAAGCTCATGCAAAATTTTGTGGCCATAGTGTAAACAGAACCACAGAAAATTCAATTGCAATATTTACCTAACAGTGACGATTCCCATTAAAGAAAGTCCAATGGATTCAAGTCCGGTGAACGGGCCGACCACGAGATTGGACCAGAACGTCCGATCCATCTTCCGGGAAAAAAATTGTTTCCAGAAAAAAAATTCCAGAGAAATTTCTCCGGAAAAAATTTATTCTTTTTTCTCTGGAAATTTTTTTTTCCCGGAAGATGGATCGGAGGTTCTGGTCCAACCTCGTGACCGGCCAGTTCACCGGCGTTTAATTGGTATTATACCATTTTGGAATCTTTACTAAATGCGCCAACTTTTGACAAAACATGCCAAACTTGCGTAGTACATTTTTTTTTCAATAGTCAGTTGAAACTAAGCAATTGTTTATTTTGATTTTTTTCTAAGAAGTTAGCCCTATTTTTATGAAACCTAGAGCAGTTGGTATCAAAATTTTGATTACAGTTTAGACAAGCTTCATTCAGGGTTACACAAGGGCGGATTTACGGGGGGGGGGGGTAATGGGAGTAATTACCCCCCCATGAATATGGAAAACCTAAGAAAAAGTTACGCAACGTGGTGCACATATTTTCATTTGTTTGTTTTTTTTTACTTCTATCACTTTACTACTATTTTTTCTTATTATATTATTCCTCCTTAATATTTTGATTAAATTTTTTTCAAGTTTTGAACCTGATTTATCGATCTTGAATCATTACTACCCCCCCCCATGAAAAAAAGCTATATCCGCCCTTGGGGTTAGATAGCACAAAAAAAGTTGGGAAAAGTTGATATTTGTGGCGACAGGAGTGAAAAGACTGTCACAGGTTGTGGAATTTTGCGTGTTTTGTTAAATGCCTATTATTTTAAAATCATGCAACTTAGATTTTTTTTACTATTTTTCGGACAACCAGCATTTTTTGCCTTTTCACCCGGTTCCGGGTTGACGTCGAATTTTGGGACACCCTGTATATATTTTAAGAATGTTAGATTAGTTTGTGGTCAATTGGCACGGTGACTACCTTTCTGCACTGCGACCAATGATGTCTAGTGTTTTACCATGTGGAGCTACATTTTGTCCAGGAATGTAACCTCCTCTGCAAAGTTGATTATTTTCCTAGGAGATTTCGCTATTATGTCAACTGGCGTCAAGGTGGCGCAACCCAGTAAAATAAATCTGGTTTGCGCCAATACATCGCATTGGTAAAATCATCGCCTGTACATAGTTATCCACTGATTTCACAAAAATGTTTTTATCACACAAACCTTAACCTTCTTATAGCGATTACTCCCACTCGGATTTGCAGACCGGACAAATCGTCCGGCAAGTCCGTCCGCGCCGCCGCACCTTTAACCTAAGAAGGGTTTCCGCTTGGAGAAAAAAAAGCGGGTGAACTCATGGCACTCTAATAGACCCTTCGATTTCTCCGGCAACGAAAGGACTTGTTTTAGCGAGGCGAGCGTATCGCGCTTGATTTTTGCAGCTGACGTGCATGCGCCTGCACATGAACGAGACGCCGCGACTAGATTGAACACGATATTTTTGTTCGTTTACAGAATTTTAACCTGAATGCCTTAAAGATATGTTCTGTATTGTGAGTGGTAAGTATAAATTTTATCTCACTATGCAACTACAAACGGATAAAATATGGGATAAATTTGACACCGGAGGGCCTAAAAGAGTTAATGGAACTCTTAATTAAATTATAAGACCAAAAATACCACTTCTTACCGATAACTCCCACTCGGATTTGCCGACCGGACATATCGTCCGGCAAGTCCGCCCGCGCCGCCGCACCTTTAACCTAAGGGGGGTTTCCGCTTGAAGCAAAAAAAAAACGGGCGAACTCATGGCACTCCAATAGACCCATCGATTTCTCTGGTAACGGAAGGACTTGTTGGAGCGAGGCGAGCGTGTCGCGCTTGATTTTTGCAGCTGACGTGCATGCGCCTGCACATGAACGAGACGCCGCGACTAGATTGAACACGATATTTTTGTTCGTTTACAGAATTTTAACCCGAATGCCTTAAAGATATGTTCTGTATTGTGAGTGGTATAAATTTTATCTCACTATGCAACTACAAACGGATAAAATATGGGATAAATTCGACACCGGAGGGCCTAAAAGAGTTAATGGAACTATTAATTAAATTATAAGACCAAAAATACCACTTCTTACCGATAACTCCCACTCGGATTTGCCGACCGGACATATCGTCCGGCAAGTCCGCCCGCGCCGCCGCACCTTTAACCTAAGGGGGGTTTCCGCTTGAAGCAAAAAAAAACGGGCGAACTCATGGCACTCCAATAGACCCATCGATTTCTCTGGTAACGGAAGGACTTGTTGGAGCGAGGCGAGCGTGTCGCGCTTGATTTTTGCAGCTGACGTGCATGCGCCTGCACATGAACGAGACGCCGCGACTAGATTGAACACGATATTTTTGTTTGTTTACGGGGCAGACGCAGCGTCGGATATCGTGCGAAGTTTCCGAATGGGCGGCTGTGGAATCACGCGCTGAAAGGATGTACAGGCTGTTTCTTCAAAGGTTGATGGGACGGGATGGTATCGCTAAGGGTGAGCACCCATATGCCGATAAAGGGTTTTCCAATAAGAGGTGTTATATTGATATTCAAAGAAATATGCAATTTCTCAATATGAATGATCGGATGTTTTTTTCATTATAAAGAAGAAGCTATGCCGTTAATCACAAGATCTCGGTGGCCAATTGTGATCACCTCTTCGAGAGATAACACGACCTGGAAACTTTTTCCGCAAAAGATCAATGGTTTCGTTGCTTGTGTGGCACGTAGTGCGTCTTGTTGAAAGTAAAAGTTGTCCAGATCAATACTATCCAATTTCGGCCATAAAAATCATTAATCATCTCTCGATAGCGCAATGCAGCAATATTCTCGGCTGTTCTAGGGCGACGTGCACGGGTTTTATTCTTCACATCACTAACTTGTCCCAACAGCTCAAATTTTTTCCACCAAGGTGCTTCACGACGACCCAAAAATGTTCGAGTTTTACGAACCGACTCTGCCAAATTCTCACCATTTTCATAGTGAATTTTAGTAATTTCAATGCGTTCTTGAAGCGTGTATCGTTCCATTTTTTTTAATGACGTAGTGTCTTCTTGTCGATTGTCAAAAAATGACAGCTTCAAACGTGACATCTACCGAAATAGCGGGCTATTTAAAAAAAACACCTCTTATTGGAAAACCCTCTATAAGAAACTTATTCTTATATCATGCCTCAGACGCTGGTTTGATCTGATATATTATTGGATCGCAATACAGTGTGAACAAATACGAGGGACTAAGGGAGATGATTCGTCGATGATAATAAGTAGGGGTAGTTCATATTCATATTTTTCGAAATCGACCTCCCTTCCAAGATACAGCCTTTGGAAGGCGATGACGAGTTGACAGTTTTCAATTTTTTTCAGGAGTCCTAAAAAACACTGAGTCATGAAACTATACATAATATGATTCATTAAGTAGCTGTTGCTCACATAATTTTTTTGATCCCATAACATCATTATTAGAGGTTGAAAGTAACAACCCCTTATGATTTTCCTTCAACAATTTTTTTCGTGGGATAGATTTTCGAAAAATAATATACTCTTATACACTACTGGAAAAAATTAAAGGATCAAAAAAAAATTCCAAATTTTTCGGCAATTTTCAACATGCCGTAACTTGAGAGAAATGGTCGTACAAAGAATTTGAAAAAATGAAATTGTAGCTCCAAGTGTCTAGTTTTTGGATAAGAGCTTCAAACATTTTAAAATTCAGTGGTTTTCGAGTAATGATAGAAAAATCAGCAACAACAAAATTCTCAAAATTTAACCCTTTTTTTCTTGCCGTCGAGCTTGGAAATTTTATTTTTGCATAATCGTTATAATGATGGGACACTTCGTTAATTCAACTTTAATTTATTTTTTATTGACCTCAATACGTCCATTTCTCGCCGAGATATCGGTCTTCAGATGGAAAAGGATCCATTTGTCTTTGATTATCAATTTCTCAGCAACCAATGATCGCACAGAAAATTGAAGGAGGGATTCTAGACCTCAAATGAACTCCCATTAATGAACAATCATTGCTTATTCATAGAAATTTTTTTTCTTCATGTAGCATCAATATAAAAATTTAACAAAAAAAGTGCTTTTGGTGGTTTCTTGGAAAATCTACCGCTGGATCGAAAATGTTAAGGAAACCAATAATGTTAAGTGTGACTTTCACAGTTCAATGTTGATAAAAACCTTACGAAGAGCTAACTCAATCCAGCGAGCCGTTTTTTTGTTTGACTCGATTGAACTTTTGAAAAAATAAGGATCTCGTTTTTTGCTCTGAGAAGCTCATAATCTTTAAAAAAGGCAAAAAAGAATTTTTCTCGAGCTTTTTCCACATTTTAATTGCAGATAGTACATAAATTTCAAAAAAATAAAATAAAATAAACTAACAAATAAAATTTTTATTAATTTAATAAAGGGTATTGCCACCCCTGTTTTTCCATTTGAAGACTGATATCTCGCTCGTAGACAAGAAAAAAAGTGGTAAAATTTTGAGAATTTTTTTGTTGCTGATTTTTCTATCATTACTCGAAAACCACTGAAACGAAAATTTTTGATGTTCTTATCCAAAAACTAGACACTTGGAGCTACAATTTTCTTTTTTTAAATTCCTTGTACGACCATTCCTCTCAAAGTTAAGGCATGTTGAAAATTGCCGAAAAATCTATATTTTTTTTGATCCTTTAATTTTTCCAGTAGTGTATAATGAACGTTTATGCAAAATTTCAATCGAATAATTTTCATTGTGCTGAGATTCTGCATTTGAATATTTGGTATCAATCTCAAATCCCATATAAAATTTTGAGGTAATAGCTCCATCAAAGAACAAGCGCTCAAAAGCTTCTGCTCAGGACTTTTCTTAAACTTTTTGTTCGAGATTTATTCCATATTGCTGAATTCACTCAATCGGATATTGCACACAAAATCGTGATAGTCGAAATTTTCACTTTGTACAGTGAAATTCTTTTTTAGCCTACCAAAAAAAAGTCAAGGTCGAGGAATCATTGACCCCCCTGGCGATTATTCGTTTAGCAATTCCCGTTCTTGCCATGTTTACAGTTAAATCCTAATGATTTTCTCTCTTTCTTTTGAATAAATAGAATGTGCGAAAGAGTATAATGACGTAATTTTATTATTAATATTTATCCGTGTCGCCGTAAAAAGAAACCAACAATGCAAATAAATAACGCGTCGCCTCGATGAGTAGCTCTATAAATATTCGAGTGTTTTTGTCGTAAGTCGTAGTCCTGATATGAGTTATCAATTTGCTCTGCAACGACTTAAAGTGTCGGATGGTTCGAAAATAAAAGCAATTCTCGTGAAAAAACAGAGTTATCGAAGCCTAAATAGTGGCCTAACTTTAACTTTATTAAAGGATCTTGTAATAAAAGATCCCTTAACGTTGGTCTGACATTTGAGTTATCGGAATGACTTATTTCTTATCAACTTCATTGAGGCGTTTCCTTTATTTTGACACTTGTGACAATTCATGTGTTGCCGAAGATACATTATTGAAATATCCAGAAAATAAAATTTTTTGGACCAAAACACCAATTTCTGGAAGTCTGCGAACTACAAAAAAATATTTTCAAGCCTGTTGCGTACAATCTGCAAACTTTTGATAACTGATTTCATATGAACTCTCAGCCGTTTGTTCGTTGCCATGGTAATGATCAACTGTATTTTTCAAAATCATACTTCCCGGTCGATATCTAGTACGTAGAAAAAGGGCTGTTGCCGAAAAATATTTTTTTATAAAATGGAATTATCCATTTCTCACTTATTCACATTTCAGCATTCATGAAGGAATTATTCGTCAACACAACCCCCCCCCCAATAATATCACTACGTCGTCATAAGTGAATTCGAGACATTTATTTTCAATCTCGATATTCATTTTCTCCGAAAAATTTTCACAATATACGATATCAAATGCTCTACTGACTCTCCACTCAAAGATTATATACTCTATAATCTATGTCTCCACTACTAACGAATCTCAAGGATGAGAGAACTGTCAAAATAAGGGATCTTTTATTTAAATACGTTCATCCTTTCTTTAAGTTAAGTAATAATCCAGTCGATTTGTGCTTTTAGCAGGAAAGTTTTGGGGTAGTTTAGATTTCTTCCATTTTTCATATTTTTTGGGGTGCTGAATCCGAATTTGAGGTTTGCTAACAAAATTTCTAGACGGAACATAAAAAAATACAAAAAAAGAATGAAATCTCATTCTTGGTCAGTTTTTTGCATATAACTCTGACACTATCAACTTTTCCTAAAATACCTTTCCATACAAAATGAAAGTACCTACATAAAATTTCCTACAAATTGTACTACTACAGCTTGTTTTGCGACAACCCGTTCTGGTTCAAATAATAGTTGAAAATGAGGTATTTTCTATGGCTCAATAAATGAAAAAAAAATTTATTCTATGGTTCCGATGATGCGATCCTCTTGAAATTGTGCATAAATATTCAGTATATCAGTCGCGATTCACAAAAAAAAATTTAATCGAATCGGACATTTTGTTATGGAAATATAAAGATTCTTCTTTTCAATATTCCAATTGAATTTTCTATGGTTCTGTTCACACTATGGTCACGCAATTTTGCATAAGGCTTATTATGAGCATCTTGCATTTGGCCGCAACATTTCATTTCGATTGGTTTCGTTTTGTCTGAGATATTGAGGAACAAAAATTTAGAATGGACTTGTTTTATGAAACGAAATAGAGCCATTCAAAATGTTTGTTTCTCAATATCTCAGACAAAATGAAACCAGTCGAAATGAAATGTTGCGGCAGTATGCAAGATGGTCATAATAAGCTTCATGCAAAATTGTGTGACCATATTGTGAGCAGAACCATAGAAAAATCAATTGGAATATTGAAAAGAAGAATCTTTATATTTCCATAACAAGATATCTGATTCAAGTTAATTTTTTTTTATAAATCGAAACTGATATGCTGAATGTTCATGCATCATCGGAACCATAGAATTTAAGTTTTTTTCATTTATTGAGTCATAGAGAATACCTCATTTAAAACTATAATTTGAGCCAGAACAGGTGGTCGCAGAACAAGCTGTGGTAGTACAATTTGTAGAAAATTTTATGTACTTTCATTTTGTATTGGAAGGTTTTTCACGAAAAGTTGATAGTTTCCTAGTTATAAGCAGAAAACTGCCAAAGAATGAGAGTTTTTCTCTTTTTTTGTATTTTTTTCAATGTTTCCTCACGGAATTTTGTTAGCAAACCTCAGATTCGGATTCAGCACCCCAAAAAACATAAAAAATCGAAAAAATCAAAACTACCCCAGAACTTTCCTGCTAGGGGTTCTTTTGAGCACAAATTGACTGGACTATAAGGGAACCCTGTATTTTATTAATGGCCACCTTAAAATCTTTCTTTGATGCGCCTGAGCAGATTTCAAAATGAAGGAAACTTTATTTAAGTTTGGCCTTTATTTGCTTTCGATAACTCTTTATTGACGTGAATTCAGGAGGTTTCTCGCGAAAGACGTAAATTCAAATTTGAATATCCTGATAGATGTTATACTGGGTGGTCAATCAAGGAATTCCGATTTAAAAGCGCTCAAAAATTGTTTTGAATAGGAATAGACAAGTGGGGTTGATCTTAAACGAAGGAGGGGTTCATGGAAATTCAGTCGCCATGGTTCGCTGGACGGGTGAGGAGCGTTCGTTCTGTGTTCGCCCTTATTACCAAAATCAACATTTTTTTTCTCTGATGAAGCCCATTTTCATCTCAACGGCTATGTAAACCAACAAAATTGTATTGGGCTTCAGAAAACCCCAAAGAGAAACATGATACCCAATTGCATAGTCTGAAGGTCACAGTTTGGTGTGCAATACACGCACAAGCATTATTGGCCCGTACTTTTTCGAAGACGGACGCGGCTGAGCAGTAACAGTGGATTTTGATCGTTATGTGGACATATCGAACAATTTTTTTCAACCAGCCCTTCAAGACTTTGATGGATACAATCGGAACACTCCGTTTCAGCAAGACGGGGCCACTTGTCACAATTCAAATCGGTCTTTACCTGGTATTCAGGCGCTTTTTTCCTGAAAAATTGATTTTTCGGCGTGGTGACCTTCCTTGGCCCCCCAGAAGCCCGGACTTGACACCTTGCGACTTTTACTTATGGGGATACCACAAAAGTGTAGTCTACTGCAACAATCCCCGCACTCTAATTGCGTTGAAGGAAAATATCCGCCAGAAAATTCAAGCCATCGGTCCAGAAACTTTGCGACGTGTTTTTCTGAATTTGAGGGTTCGACTCGAAGGGTGCCAGCAGAAAACGGTGGACATTTGGACAGCGTATTCTTTGAGAAATGAATTCCCAAAGAGCTGAGCATTATAGTCCGGTCTATTTAGACATACGAAGTTACATAAAGTCCCAACAAGCTGAATTTCTGTGAAGTTGTTCAAAAACATAATTATAAACAATGTCTAAAAGTTCCCCATCATTCCCTGTAAGGAAAAAATTTAATTCAAGGTCAAAGGTCAAAAAATGAGTTTTTCGCGATTTTCAGTGAAACGGTAAGTTTTATCATAAAAGTACCTCAGACAAAAATTGTAGATCATAAAATTATCTATAAAAAATGTATCAATACTTTTTTTCTTACGAGCCACCGTTTCTGAGATATAACGATTCAAAAAGTTATAAAAGTCGTTATCGTCAAAATATGCACACGTTTCCACGCCACCTATGAGGTAGTGTACTTAGCGCGTAGTTATAACTTTTTGAATCGTTATATCTCAGAAACGGTGGCTCGTAAGAAAAAAAGTATTGATACATTTTTTATAGATAATTTTATGATCTACAATTTTTGTCTGAGATACTTTTATGATAAACTTACCGTTTTGCTGAAAATCGCGAAAAACTCATCTTTTTGACCTTTGTCCTTGAATTAAATTTTTTCCTTACAGGGGAATGATGGGGAACTTCTAGACATTGTTTATAATTATATTTTGAACAATTTCACTGAAATTCAGCTTGTTGTAAATTCACTCTCATAATTTGGTCTAAATAGACCGGACTATTATTTGTAAAACAAAAAATTGAAATTGACTTGATAGTTTATGTTTTATTCTTCTTTTGAATCGAAATTCCTTAGTTCCTATATTTTAAAATAACTTCAATAACGTGATCTTATACTGAAATTGATACATCCCTTCCCTCCTATAAAATCTTTGTCTCACCACTTAACTTAAGAGATAATGCGTGCATACAACTAGTTTAAAATGGAACATGATTGAGTCATTTGATTATATAGGAAGCGAATAATAAATAGGAACTACGTAAAGCTCTGTACCTGCATAGAATCATATTATTGGATAAGCCATTATGTTCTCATTAGAGTCACAGACGATATTTCTGGTTTTTTGTGAGAATGGTCATTCCGAATGGTGCCTGGTTATTCTTTAATCACAATAGGCAATGTAAATAACATCAAAAGCCGCAGTTGAAATAGCAAAATCGATCAAGGAAATAATTAATACTTTGGATGCAGACAGGACAGAAATAGCTGTCGAATTTCTATACAGGGTGAGTCGGAAGGAACGGGCCAAATTCCAGGAGCGTTGAACACTTGAGTTTTTCTCTTATGGAAAGAAGATATTCAACTGAAATTTGGCATAAATATTATCATTGATAATTCACACCATGTGACATGCCAATTTCGATAACAAATCCACAGAGTGTTTACCTCCAGAACTTTTTCGTGTTAATTTGAAAAATTTAAGAAAAGCCCTGAGCAGGATGCTTCGAGCGCTAGTTCTTTGGTGGAGCAATAGGACTATTACCTAAAAATTTTATATGGGATTTAAGATTGATACCAAATATATAAATGCAGAATCTCAGCACAATCGGAATTATATTTTGGAAATTATTCAAAAAATGAAATATGTAAAAATAAATACAGTGGAACTTCCCTAACTCGAATCGCCAAGGGCCAGTACTTTCACTTCGAGTTACGGAAAATTCGAAATACGGAAAACCTTTCAAAATTTCACAATATTTCATAGAACGCGTGTGCAATGTGACCACAAAGAAAAATCTGAAAACAAACAAGTTTGGACATATCGGAGGCTCTCCGCTAGGTAATTCCCCGAAGTTGCAGTGTGTGTGGCCCAAAAAATTCGAGTTATGCTTGGTTGCCGCCACGGTTACTGCTGAATTTCAGTTCGAGTTTTAGAAATACTCGAGTTATGGAGTTTTGAAATTCGAGTTATACAGAAAAAATACATAGGTGATATTGTATAATCGTTTTTGTTTCTAAAGAAAATTCGACTTGGGGAATTTTTCGAGATAGGGAAGTTCGAGTTAGGGAAGTTCCACTGTAATTACAAGAATTAAATTATTTGATTATGATGATGTGATCCTATAAAAATTTTGAATGAACATTCAGGATATCAGTTTTGATTCACAAAATAAATTTCAATTGAATCGGTTATTCTGTTATGGAAATATAGATTTTTCTTTTCAATATTCCAATTGAATTTTCTATGGTTCTGTTACCACTATGGCCACAAAACTTTCCATGAATAAAATAAATTTCATTCGAATGGGATATTTTTATGGAAATGTGAAGTTTCTTTTATCAATATTTTAAATCGAATTTTCTATGATTCTGTTTATACTATGGCCACAAAATTTTGCATGAAGCTCATTATGAGCATCTTGCATATGGCCGTAACATTTTATTCCGATGGGTTTCGTTTTGTGTGAAATATTGAGGAACAAAATTTCGAATGGCCATATTTTATGGAACACCTGTACAATATGGCTGGTTAACGAGCCATTTGGGAACCGAACTCACCCTGAAAATTCAAAGTCTCTTAGACAATCCCTTCGAATGTTATTGTGCTAACGGTCGGATGGACGGCCTCACGGACAATTGAGTTTGACCACGAATTCGACCATTTTCGGTACAAAATTCGAAAATTACAGACATTTGGGCAAAACGATATAGCACTCGTTTAAGTAGAACGAGCGCTGGAAAACGGATAAATGCCCATTATCGACGAGCGCTCAAGAATTTGGAGGAATGTGAAGAAATGAAATATTAACAAATTAATGAACCTAAAAACAAGATGAAAAGAAAGTTTATCAAGCAAATAAAATAATACTAACAATAAGGACTTGAAATATAATAATCAATATTTTACTGCCTATAAACAAAAGGTAGTACCTATCACTTTTTCATGTATACAGTCTACATTTACGGCATTCAATGCAATTGGTATTATGTAGTAGTTACTTGTATTATTTCGGTTTAAATTTTTAGTTTATATTTTCTAGTCTAAACTTTTCATGTTATTTAAGATTGCTTCAGATTTTATTTTATTTGCCACATTAACTCACTTTTATGGTGGATAAAATCAAATCTGTATTTGCAATTAATGCCTTGTTAATGGGGCAACAGCATACTATAGCTTTGCCTGAATGTCTGTCGCCATATATCGCTGAAATTTGGATAGAACGCCAAAAGAGAATAATGCCTGTTTTTTTCGAATGGTTAATTTTCATTTGTAATATATATTTTACGAGTAATAGTATCAAGAGTACCAATTACTTCAAAAATATCTTCATAATTATCGCGGTATCATTTCTTTTAGCCGAAATATAATCACAAGTAGACATTTATATTTTCAGGTAATTATTCGAATTTGGAGTCAGCAAATATCTATCGATAAGATTTGAGGTTGTTGTATTCACTTCGATCTCCTGATTCAACAGGTGGCTTTCTGTCTCAGTTTAGAATACAAGGATCTCAAAGTTCCAAAAATGTCTCATCTCCAAGTCACTTTTCTCGAAAAAATATAAAAACATATATAAACATCGAAATTCTGAACCCACGACATAACCAAAAACTTGAGGGTAGTAAGTTTGACACCACCGCAAGGTATTTCATTAAGTGACATATGAAATGCTGAAGGAAATTACAGGCAAGCACCTTTAAACACAGAATTTTGAGTTATTTTATATTCTATGGCAGGCACCCAATCATGTTGGCGCTAAAGAACTGCAGTAGTGCAAAGTGCCAAACTTACCACCCTCGAATTTATGGTTATGTGATGGGTCTAGAATTTCGGAGTTGTTGCATTGATTATTATTGAATATTTCTGAAATAAAATTAATCGAATTGCTATTTAAATGTTCAAAGAAGATTTATAAACAAAATTGGAGTGTTTTTATAATGGAAAAAGTTACTTGAAGATGGAATTTCGGGAGAGACCGTCACCTGTTGGTATCACCATGGAGGTAAAGGACCTTCACCTTCATAGGTTTCACTAATATTGTTCAGGAGGCTTACATGAATACAAAGAAGCCGAAATCTTAATGATATCTGATGCACCCTAAAATTCAAATAATAATTATCATAAAACCGGAACTGGTAAATATTAAATATTGCTTGAAATCTACATACATTATGCAGAAACCACAACATTGTCCATCAAACTATTTATGAAATCTTCATATATTTATCCCTTCTTTCAGTTAATTAGTCATCCAAAATAAACCAGAAGGTGTTAGTTGTGTCTTGTATAAGGAAAGGCGCATCTGGCGTTTCACATTTCGGTAATTTTGGTGGATGCCAGATGGTTTTTTCTATGATTATTCTGTATAACCTTACCTAACCTTACCCTAATTTATATTCACTATTTTAACCGTACCTACTTGTATAGTTATATAGGGAATAATTCGAAGTGAATTGAATTATACACATAAATTATTTTGAATGAATTTACTATGCAATTTTAATACTACAGAGTGTAAGGGTTTCGCACCCCCGCCAATTTTTTGAAATTTTAAGGGTTGGAAAGATCATCCACCATTTATTATTTTTAAAACTAATGCTCGTTCATATGACAAGAAGAGTGCGTATCTCAATTCAATATTCTTTCGAATGTTCAAACTGATCTTTTCTACTCAATTCCGAAGTTTTATTTTCATTATTTCAAAATTGCAGTGTAAAATTATGAAATAACACGATACTTTCGTGTAATTAATTCGACTGATTCAATTTACTACTCTTTGATGTTGAATCATTCTAATACATGAGACTTAATTTATTTTGAATTCATACATATAATGATTATTCCATTTCTGAAGTAATTTCGGAAATTATTCAGCCAAAAAAGGCTAAGATTCACTTCATTTTTACTCATAGAATTGCAGTGTATGCCTAGTGCCATCTATATAGACATATTCGGAACTAAAATTCGTTTACCTACATGAGCGTCCTTTGGGCCCTATTTTCAGGTATGAATAGGTTTGAAATTTATACCTGAAAAAGGGCACTTCAGAAATGTCTATTTTTGAACGTTAGATTCCACTCTTCGTTCATAGATGTCATTACGACTAGGGAGAAAAAAACCGACACAACTTGAAATATTTTTTTGAAATTCTCTTCTATCTTCACAAAGCAAATCTATTCGTATACTCATAATTTTTGAAAGTCGATCCTATTGATCGACCTATTCTATCCATAGAATAGAAAACCTACTTTTTCTTGGGAAATTATTTGTATGAAAATTCAAGAAAAGCCCTGAGCAATATTACGTCAAAATTTCATATGAGATTTGAGATTGATACCAAATAATATATAAATGCAGAATCTCAGCGCAATCGGAATTATATTCTGAAAATTATTCAAAAAATGAAATATGTAAAAAATAAATAATTAAAAAAATTAAATTCTATGGTGCTGATGATGCGATCCGCTGGAAATTTTTCATTAACATTCAGTATAGTAGTTTTCATTCTCTAAATAAATTTCACTCGAATCGGATATGCTGTTATGCAAATACATTACTCGACGTCAACCCGGAACCGGGTGAAAAGGCAAGTAATGCTGGTTGTCAGAAAAATATAAAAAAAAATCTAAGTTGCATGATTTTAGAATAATGCGCATTAAAAAAAACACGCAAAATTCCACACCCTGTGACAGTCTTTTCGCTCCTGTTGCCACAAATATCAACTTTTTCCAACTTTTTTCTTTGCTGTGTAACCTTGAATAATGCTTGTCTTAACTGTAATCAAAATTTTGATACCAGCTGACCTAGGTTTCATAAAAATGGGGCTTACTTCTCAGAAAAAAAATTCGAAATAAACAATTGCCTAGTTTCAACTGACTGTATTGAAAAAAAATGTACTACGTAGGTTGGCATGTTTTTTCAAAAGTTGGCGCATTTAGTAAGGATTCCAAAATGGTATAATACTTGTTAAATTGTAGCTGCCGTAGTTCAAATTTATTTTCGATTGCCTTTGAATACACTTTTTCGTTAACTGCTTCCCAGTAATAAAGTCCAATGGATTCAAGTCCGGTGAACGGGCCGGCCACGAGATTGGACCAGAACGTCCGATCCATCTTCCGGGAAAAAATGTTACCAGAAAAAAAAATTTTCAGAGAAATTTCTCCGGAAAAATTTTTTCTGGAAAAATTATTTTCTCTGGAAATTTTTTTTTCTGATAACATTTTTTCCCGGAAGATGGATCGGACGTTCTGGTCCAATCTCGTGGCCGGCCCGTTCACCGGAATTGATTCCATTGGACTTTATTACTGGGAAGCAGTTAACGAAAAAGTGTATTCAAAGGCAATCGAAAATAAATTTGAACTACGGCAGCTACAATTAAACAAGTATTATACCATTATGGAATCCTTACTAAATGCGCCAACTTTTGAAAAAACATGCCAAACCTACGTAGTACATTTTTTTTTCAATAAAGTCAGTTGAAACTAGGCAATTTTTTATTTCGAATTTTTTTTCTGAGAAGAAAACCCTATTTTTATGAAACCTAGGTCAGCTGGTATCAAAATATTGATTACAGTTTAGACAAGCATTATTCAAGGTTACACAGCAAAGAAAAAAGTTGGAAAAAGTTGATATTTGTGGCAACAGGAGCGAAAAGACTGTCACAGGGTGTGGAATTTTGCGTGTTTTTTTAAATGCGCATTATTTTAAAATCATGCAACTTAGATTTTTTTTTATATTTTTCTGACAACCAGCATTACTTGCCTTTTCACCCGGTTCCGGGTTGACGTCGAGTAATGGGACACCCGTATAAAGATTCTTCTTTTAATATTCTAATTGAATTTTCTATGATTCTGTTAACAATGTGGCCACAAAATTCTATTTACAGAAAAAATTTCACCCGCATCGGATATCCTGCTATGGAAATATAATGGTTTTTCTTTTCAATATTCTGATTGAATTTTCTATGGTTCTGTTTGAACTATGGTTACGAAATTTTGGATGAAGTTCTTATTTTGAAATTCAAATTCCCTATTCTGAATAACTATTTCTATCTTCTGAAATTCAAAATGCATTTCTGAATTACATTTGACGTTTTGTGAATTACAGTGGGAAAAAGTGTAGTCAAAAAGCGGAATTGAAAAAATGATATTCCTATTTTTTTTTTCAAATATTTCTATCCGAAGACCGCCCAGTCCCCGAATTGAGAATCGCTTAATTTTAGTCACGTTGAGACGTGACATTGACATTGATTATTTTCGTTGATAAGATAATCTGCGAAACTCTAAATATCAATTCAATTCATCAGACAGGCTTCCCCGATGATGCGCCGTGCAACGCCGCCTATATCTAAAATTGAAGTGGTTATTGCTGTCGGGAATCTCGGAATTTATGCATGTTGAAAAGTTCCGTGCTGTATTTTTTCCAGGGGAGGTTTCTGTGTGCAGGGGTGTGTCTGACTCTTCAATATTCGATTGACGCGACGTGGCAGGGAAGTTATAGCTGTTATGGTCTTAATTAATCAAGTTACACTCAGGCTTAGCCTGCTTTTTCCATTTTTGATGCTTTGAGTCAAGACGGTATTGAATAGTTCAGGGTAGCAGAATTGGTGATCCCTGAACTACAACTTTTTAACCCTATGAGATACAGAAAAATTTTAAAAAAGCCCTGAGCAGGAGCTTCTGAGCGGTCATTCTTTGGTGGAGCAATAAGGACTATTACCTCAAAATTTCATATGGGATTTGAGATTGATACCAAATATATAAATGCAGAATATCAGCACAGTCCGAATAATATTCTGGAAATTTTTCAAAAAATGAAATATGTAAACAATAAATAAATACAAAAATTAAATTCTATGGTTCTGATGATGCGATCCTCTTGAAATTTTGCATGAATTTCACTCGAATCGGATATTCTGTTATGGAAATACAGGGTGTCCCATTACTCGACGTCAACCCGGAACCGGGTGAAAAGGCAAGTAATGCTGGTTGTCAGAAAATTATAAAAAAAATCTGTTGCATGATTTTATAATAATGCGCATTCAAAAAAACACGCAAAATTCCACACCCTGTGACAGTCTTTTCGCTCCTGTTGCCACAAATATCAACTTTTTCCAACTTTTTTCTTTGCTGTGTAACCTTGAATAATGCTTGTCTAGACTGTAATCAAAATTTTGATACCAGCTACTCTAGGTTTCATAAAAATAGGGCTTACTTCTCAGAAAAAAAATCGAAATTAACAATTGCCTAGTTTCAACTGACTGTATTGAAAAAAAAATGTACTACGTAGGTTTGGCTTGTTTTTTCAAAAGTTGGCGCATTTAGTAAGGATTCCTTAATGGTATAATACTTGTTTAATTGCAGCTGCCGTAGTTCAAATTTATTTTCGATTGCCTTTGAATACACTTTTTCGTTAACTGCTTCCCAGTAATAAAGTCCAATGGATTCAAGTCCGGTGAACGGGCCGGCCACGAGATTGGACCAGAACGTCCGATCCTTCTTCCAGGAAAAAATTTTACCAGAAAAAAAAAATTTCAGAGAAATTTCTCCGGAAAAATTTTTTCTGGAAAAATTATTTTCTCTGGAAATTTTTTTTTCTGATAACATTTTTTCCCGGAAGATGGATCGGACTTTCTGGTCCAATCTCGTGGCCGGCCCGTTCACCGGACTTGAATCCATTGGACTCTATTACTGGGAAGCAGTTAACGAAAAAGTGTATTCAAAGGCAATCGAAAATAAATTTGAACTACGGCAGCTAAAATTAGACAAGTATTATACCATTTTAGAATCCTCACTAAATGCGCCAACTTTTGAAAAAACATGCCAAACCTGCGTAGTACATTTTTTTTTCAATACAGTCAGTTGAAACTAGGCAATTGTTTATTTCGATTTTTTTTTCTGAGAAGTTAGCCCTATTTTTATGAAACCTAGATCAGCTGGTATCAAAATTTTGATTACAGTATAGACAAGCATTATTCAAGGTTACACAGCAAAGAAAAAAGTTGGAAAAAGTTGATATTTGTGGCAACAGGAGCGAAAAGACTGTCACTGGGTGTGGAATTTTGCGTGTTTTTTTAAATGCCCATTATTTCAAAATCATGCAACTTAGATTTTTTTTATATTTTTCTGACAACCAGCATTACTTGCCTTTTCACCCGGTTCCGGGTTGACGTCGAGTAATGGGACACCCTGTATAAGGATTCTTCTTTCAATATTCTATTTGATTTTTCTATGTTTCTCTTAACACTATGGCCATAAAATTTTGCATGAAGATTCAGTAAGTATATCAATCTTTATTCACTGAAAAAATTTCATTCTAATCGGATATCCTGTTATGGAAATATAAAGATTTTTCTTTTGAGTTTTTCAATTGAATTTTCTATGGTTCTGTTCAAACTATGGCCACGAAATTTTGGATGAACGATCGATCTATATTGACAAAATGAATTTCACTCAAATCGGATATCCTGATATGGAAATAAAAAGATGCCAACAGAACCAAAAAAATTCAATTGGAGTATTGAAAAGAAGAATCTTCATATTTCCATAACAAGATATCCGGTTCGTGGGAAATTTATTTTGCTTATCGAAATTAATGTACTGAATGTTCATGCAAAATTTTAAAAGGATCGCATCATCTGAAGCATATAATTTATTTTTTTTTAATTATTGATTTTTTACACATTTAATTTTTCGAATAAATCTAAGTTATTCCTGTCATTGGTGACATAGAGCCTAAATTATGTCATCGAAAATTGCAACAAAAGACTGGGAGTCAAAGGAGGTCATTCGGCAGATATTATTTTTCTTACATAAATGTCATAACTGATACTCCAATTACCAATAGAAAGATTTTGTAAATGAATTCATATTTTGTGTTTTATCTATTCTTAAAAAAACCGAGTAATTTGAAACACCCTTCATAAATAAATAAGAAAATCATAGAAATGCTCATTTCAATTTGGCGAACCGGCAACGCTGCAATCATCCGTGTAAACCACGTGTAACTGTATACCGACCCTTTCTGCTGCCCCAACATAACCTTTCACCTCTCAAGGAAGACTTTGAAGTGGATTTTCGATTGAACCTCTGCAAAAGAAGCTTCAACAACTTTTCATTTTTATGAAGTGTGAGAGTTGAGAAAATATCGGCAAATTTTGACACCTACTCGAAATAAAGTTTCTTCCTTCTTCAGTACCACTGAATATTAGATGATATTCTATCGAATCATAAGGTTATTCATGGAAAAATTGAACCTTGTGAGGCAGATGAAAAATTAATAGATAATTTAGTCCGGTCTATTTAGACATTCGAAGTTACATAAAGTCCCAACAAGCTGAATTTCTGTGAAGTTGTTCAAAACATAATTATAAACAATGTCTAAAAGTTCCCCATCATTCCCCTGTAAGGAAAAAAATTTAATTCAAGGTCAAAGGTCAAAAAAATGAGTTTTTCGCGATTTTCAGCAAAACGGTAAGTTTTATCATAAAAGTACCTCAGACAAAAATTGTAGACAATAATATTATCTATAAAAATATATCAATACTTTTTTTCTTACGAGTCACCGTTTCTGAGATACAACGATTCAAAAAGTTATAAAAGTCGTTATCGTCATAATATGCACACGTTTCCACGCCACTTATGAGGTAGTGTACAGGGTATCCCATTTTGGGCACTTTTACCTGATATCTCCGTTATTTTTAACGTTAGCGGGATGCGGTTTTCGCGACAGTGTGCTACTTTTTTGTGAAACTAAAGATGGCGTAATCAGTTTTTGCATAGCCCTCTTAGTTTTTGCTATACAGGGGGGAAATGGAAAGTATCACTTTTTAATCACCCCTCATATCTCAGTTGTGCTTAAACTTGGAGGAATGGTTAAAACGCATTCCTATAGATTTTTTTCCGTAGAATCCAGTGGCATAGTCAGTTTTTCAATGAAACTTTCCGTTTTTGAGTAATTGAGCAAACATATGTTTTTTAAATTGGACACCCTGTATATTATTTTTTATTCTTATTAAGCACAATCTCAGCTTTTCAAAAACATATCATTTCATGCATTTGTTTTCAAAACCAAGCTCAGAATTCAAGATTTTGTAATTCAATTGTCAATAACTTAGTAGAAGGCTCTATGACTGTTTATTAAAAACAAATAATAAATCTCAAAGCTTTGTCGGTTGGTTTAAAAGTTTACAGTTCTCTCAGTTTTTATTATTTATTATATTATATTAATGATTCAATTATTTGAATTTTCAAGAAATTGCAAATTAAATTAAGTTAAATATTAGATCATGTGATGTAGATATTATGTTAACATTATTTTTGATTTCTGACGGAATCTTGACACTTATTTTTTGTTTATAATAAACAGTCATAGCCTACTACTGCTAATTGAATTACAAAATCTTGAATTCTGAGCTTGGTTTTGAAAATAAATGCATAAAATAATATGTTTTTGAAAAGCTGAGATTGTGCTTAATCAGAATAAAAAATAATATACAGGGTGTCCCATTTAAAAAACATATGTTTGCTCAATAACTCAAAAACGGAAAGTTTAATTGAAAAACTGACTACGCCACTGGATTCTACGGAAAAAAATCTATAGGAATGCGTTTTAACCATTCCTCCAAGTTTAAGCACAACTGAGATACGGGGGGTCATTAAAAAGTGATACTTTTCATTTCCCCCCTGTATAGCAAAAACTAAGAGGGCTATGCAAAAACTGATTGCGCCATCTTTAGTTTCACAAAAAAGTAGCATACTCTCGCGAGAACCGCATCCCGCTAACGTTAAAAATAACGGAGATATCCCGTAAAAGTGCCCAAAATGGGATACCCTGTACTTTAGCGCGTAGTTATAACTTTTTGAATCGTTATATCTCAGAAACGGTGGCTCGTAAGAAAAAAAGTATCGATACATTTTTTATAGATAATTTTATGATCTACAATTTTTGTCTGAGGTACTTTTATGATAAAACTTACCGTTTTGCTGAAAATCGCGAAAAACTCATTTTTTTGACCTTTGACCTTCAATTAAATTTTTTCCTTACAGGGGAATGATGGGGAACTTCTAGACATTGTTTATAATTATATTTTGAACAATTTCACTGAAATTCAGCTTGTTGGGACTTTATGTAACTTCACTCTCATTTTTTGGTCTAAATAGACCGAACTAATTGGCATTTTCAGTGAATAACATCATCTTAGAAATGATGTACCCTCAGAAAAACTTAACGATTATCCGTTTTCGAGAGCTCGTTCTACTTAAACGAGTGCTATGTAGTTTTACCCAAATGTATGTAATTTTCGAATTTTGAGCCGAAAATAGTCTCAAACGATAGGGTTAGACTCGACGAAATCGTGGTCAAATTCAATTCTGTCCGTGGGGCCGTCCGTTAGCACAATAACTTTCAAAGGGATTGTCCTACAGACTTGAAATTTTCAGGATGGGTTCGGGCCCCAAATGGCTCGGTTAAGTTCGTTAACCAGCCAAATCGTACAGGTTGTTCAATATGGCCATTCAAAATTTATGTTCCTCAATATCTCAGAAAAAACAAAAGCAATCGAAATGAAATGTCAAGGCCAAAAGCAAAATGCTCATAACAAGCCCCATGCAAAATTTTGTGGCCATAATGTGAACAGAACCATAAAAATTTCAATTGGAATATTGAAAAAAAACTTCATATTTCCATAAAAAGATATCCGATTTGAGTGAAATTTTTTTTGTGAATGGAGATCGATATACTGGATGTTCATCTAAAATTTCAAGGCCATAGTATTAACAGAACCATAGAAAATTCAATTGGAATATTGAAAGACGAATCTTTATATTTCCATAACAGAATATCCGATTCGAGTGAAAATTATTTTGAGAATGAAAACTTACATACTAAATGTTCATGCAAAATTTAATTTTTTACATATTTCATTTTCTGAATAATTTTCAGAATATAATTCAATCAATCTCAAATTCTATATAAAATTTGATGTAATAGTCTTATTGCTCCACCAAAGAACGAGCGCTCAAAAGCTCCTGCTGGGGGCTTTTCTCAAATTTTTATGACTACGATGCTATTGAGTTAATTAACCTACTAAATAACTTACTTAAAATGGGTATGAGCTTCTTGTAAATTCGGGACAGCTCTTGTTATAATCAAAACTCTTCAATTTTTCTTTGGAGTGAAACAAGTTTATTTGAATTCCTACAGTCTTTAGGGCTCTATGATTAACAAAGTTCTATCGAAATCTTCCTAAAAACATATGTACGTTGGGGAAGGTTCTGATGTATTCCTATGCTTAAACCATTTCATATGGGTTGAGGTGATTCTGAAGAATAAGACTGACCATCTGACGAAACATTGAGAAGCTCCGAAACATACAGTATACAAACCTACTTGTGGCTAGTAGCTATTCCTATCCTAACTTTCATTATACTTCAGACCTCTTGCTAATCTCCTAACCATATGCAGCTTCTGTAAGCAATACTTTTCTACAGGATTGTGCAAATAGATCAAATCTACAGCCTACGATTATAAATGGAGTAAAGAAGGAAACAACAAGCGGTAAAGAGAATAAAAAACTTGAAATTCTGAGTACAGGGTATCCCATTTTGGGCACTTTTACGGGATATCTCCGTTATTTTTAACGTTAGCGGGATGCGGTTTTCGCAACAATGTGCTACTTTTTTGTGAAACTAAAGATGGCGAAATCAGTTTCTGCATAGCCCTCTTAGTTTTTGCTATACAGGGCGGAAATCAAAAGTATCACTTTTTAATGACCCCCTGTATCTCAGTTGTGCTTAAACTTGGAGAGATGATTGGAACGCATTCCTATAGATTTTTCACCGTAGAATCCAGTGTAGTAGCCAGTTTTTCAATTAAATTTTCCGTTTTTGAGTTATTGATCAAACATATGTTTTTTTGAATTGGACACACTGTATATTATTTTTTATTCTTATTAAGCACAATATCAGCTTTTCAAAAACATATTATTTTATGCATTTATTTTCAAAACCAAGCTCAGAATTCAAGATTTTGTAATTCAATTGTTAATATATACTAATGAATAACTAAGTAGTAGGCTCTATGACTGTTTATTAAAAACAAAAAAATGTCAAAGCTTTGTCGGTTGGTTTAAAAGTTTACAGTTCTCTCAGTTTTTATTATTTATTATATCATATAAATGATTCAGTTTAAGTTTTTCTCATTACGGCTGCTTACGAAAATTACGAGAAATATGACATGCTTGTGATCTAGATATTATGTTAACATTATTTTCGATTTCTAACGAAATCTTGACATTTATTTTTTGTTTTTAATAAACAGTCATAGAGCCTACTACTTAGTTATTCACAATTTCATTACAAAATCTTGAATTCTGAGCTTGGTTTTGAAAATAAATGCATAAAGTAATATGTTTTTGAAAAGCTGAGATTATGCTTGATAAGAATAAAAAATAATATACAGGGTGTCCAATTTAAAAAACGTATGTTTGCTCAATAACTCAAAAACGGAAAATTTAATTGAAAAACTGACTACGCCACTGGATTCTACGGAAAAAATCTATAGGAATGCGTTTCAACCATTTCTCCAAGTTTAAGCACAACTGAGATACAGGAGGTGATTAAAAAGTGATACTTTTCATTTCCGCCCTGTAGAGCAAACCCTAAGAGAGCTATGCAAAAACTGATTGCGCCATCTTTAGTTTCACAAAAAAGAAGCACACTGTCGCGAAAACCGCATCCCGCTAACGTTAAAAATAACGGAGATATCCCGTAAAAGTGCCCAAAATGGGATACCCTGTACATACTACAAACAATTATAAATCTACAGAAACATGTCCTAAACTTTTAATTATATACAGCTTCTGTAAAGATCAAGATGTTGCATTCTTATGCAATCAGTTTACTACCAAGGCGTTTTTGGATACTTACTCGGGTTAACTCGATCCCTAACCTTCGCGTTTGTTTACCCAACCCGAACATCCAACCCGTGTTCGGAAAGTACGGTGCTATTTACTCGATCACTGACCCAGCTTGATTTATCGTAACCCTACACAAGAGCAGGGTCGTAGAGTCACCGCATGCGCACTGCAGTTCAATTCTGTATTTAATAAGGGCGGGAATAAGTCTTCTACTCTTTTCTTAGTAATTTCATATATTACATTTTCGAAAATTATGGAAAGAGAAGAGGATTTGGCTCAGTGTAAAATGTGTGGTTCCATGAGCCTAATGTGAAACAACTTCTTCATAATTTTGTACGCAGATCCATCTGCGTTAAAACTAAAGCCTTCTTTACTTCTTTAACATAGGTACTCAATGATAACATTGAACATGCGAGGGCACACCAGAAATTATTAGAAAGATAAGGAAAGCTAGAGATAATCAGTGAATGAACTGGAACTGAAAAAATAAATTCTCTACGTCTTTAAGTACTAAAAAATAACATCAAACATGGAAGCTCACACCAGAAATTATAAGAAATATTTTACAAAAGCCAGTTAATCCAAGCAAAGCTAGAGAAAATCCGAAAATAAACTGGGACTGAAAAATAAATCCATAAAATATTTGGTTATGTTATTGATAGGACTGTCACTTCAAATCCTTAACCTGACGTGTTCGTAAACTCAGAATCCTGATCCGTGATCCGAGTAGATCCGTCACGTGGCCCACTGGATCGAGTTAGTAACCCTAAGTAAGTTTCCGAAAACGCCTCTTCTTAAAACATTTTCGAATAAAGTAATAACTAACCTAACCTAACCTGGAGGATTTATGAAATCAAGTCTATAGTCCGTTCACGAAAGGTTGAGCACATAGTAGGCGTTTTTTTATTCATCTGAAGTTGGCAGTATTTGCTGTCATAACGTAAAATAAAGTCAACGTTGTCGAATGTAACCGGCCTTGTTCGACGAGATTGCGAGTTATCAGACAACTCTATGCAATATTGACAACATTGCGTATCAATCTGACAAGAACATAACCTAAATTCTAATATACACAGTGGAATATGCCAAATTTCCATGGCCAACCGACGGCTCAACCTTTCGTGAACGGACTATAGTTAAGCATCTTCAACAGATTAAAACTGATAATTTCGCCCTTAAAACGAAAAATATTCGGGAATTAAGAATAAAAAAATTGTGGCAACTCAGTACTTTCATGCTCATACGATCATCGTAATCTTCCATAAGAGTGCCGCAAAGAAAAACAACATAATCTACAATGCGCGTCAAAATGATGAAACAATTTTTCTGGCAACAAAATCCTGAAACAGGTCAAATTTTTGTCGAACTATAATATCTTGACCATTAGTCTATCTTTAATATCCTAGCTGATTAAATAACTATAATTATTCGGCATTCGATTCTAACGGGTTATCCATTTCGCGGTTTCAAAAGTATACGGCTGGAATTCGATATCTGTCAAACGAAGTTTTTAAAAAAAATTTTTTTTGTTTAGTTGAAAGTCTGACATTTATGAAAATGGATCGCTTGACTATCGCACAACGCATGAAAATTGTAAAAACCTAATACTAAAATGGCGATTCTGCCACAGCCACATATCGTGCTTTAAGAGCAGATTTGGTTTACATAATCGTCCAACTACGCAAGCAATTGGTAAAATTGTGAAGAAATTTGAAGAGACTGGATTGGTTACAGATATTGTAAGCCCTGTGCATCATCGTTTTGCTCGTACCACTGAAAATATCGCTACTGTAAGTGAAAGTGTTGCCGAAGACCCGAATCTGTCGATTCCTCGTCATTCTCAGGAATTAGGACTATCTTACGGCACATTATGGCGTATTTTGCATTAAGATCTACACCTACACCCATATAAAATCCAGCTCACACAACAACTGAAGCCAGCCGACCATTCACATCAACATCGTGGATATGTCGAATGGGTGCTTGAACAACCGGCGGTGGACGGCGATATCAACTGGCCACCAAGATCATGCGATTTGACACTGCTTGACTTTTTTTGTGGGGGGAATAAACCTTCAACTCTTGAGTAGTTAAAAACCAATATTCGTCAAGTTATGGCTGAGATACCGCCCAATATGTGTCAAAAGGTGGTCGAAAATTACCTCAAAAGAATCGATGCTTGCAACAATTCGGGTCGTTGTCATTTAAATGATGTAGTGTTTCACACAAATGTCAACGTTCAAACTTCATAATAAAAAAGAAATATCACGATAAAAAATATTTTTTATGTGTTTTATTTACGTTCACTTTTGAAACCGCAAAATGGATAACCCTGTATTTATAGATATTTCAATAAGTGCCTTCCTGGCTTCGCACGGTTGTTATAATCAATGAAAAAATTGGACAACTCATCCTCGATTTCTTCTCATCGGAAACTTTCATTTCCTTATTCAATTTCGACAAAACCATTCAAGATATGTATTCGATAATTATTCATTCGTACAATTGTCAGAATTATCAAAAAATAAAATATAATCTGTAAATACATTTTCAGTGTGAAAAAAACAATAAATCTTTCTTCTCCATTCAATTGTTTGAAAATATTATCTTCAATGTACCTTATTCGGACAAAAACTTATACAACAAAATAATCAATTTTGGAGTAATTGTTCGGATTCATTGCGCTAACATAATAGCGATACGTTCTCTTTTATTCATATATGTAGTTTGATTTTACATAAAGGGTTTTCCAATAAGAGGTGTTATTTTGAATAGCCCGCTATTTCGGTAGATGTCACGTTTGAAGATATTATTTTTTGACATTTGACAAGTAGAAACTACGCCAATAATAAAAATGAAACGATACACGCTACAAGAACGCATGGAAACTATTAAATTTCACTATAAAAATGGTGAAAATTTGGCAGAGACAGTTCGTAAAACTCAAACATTTTTGGGTCGTCGTGAAGCACCTTATCGAACCGCAATGAAGAAATTGGTGGAAAAATTCGAGCTGTTGGGACAAGTTAGTGATGTGAAGAATAAAACCCGTGCACGTCGCTCAAGAACAGCCGAGAATATTGCTGCTGCAGCCGAAAGTGTTGAAGAAAACCCAGGTTTGGTTATCGAGATTTTTATGGCCGAAATTGGATAGTATAGATCTGGACAACGTTTACTTTCAACAAGACGGCGCTACGTGCCACACAAGCAACGAAACCATTGATCTTCTACGGGAAAAGTTTCCGGACAGTGTTATTTTTCGAAGAGGTGATCACAATTGGTCACCGAGATCTTGTGATTTAACACCTTGCGACTTCTTCCTTTGGGGCCACGTGAAAGAGAAGGTCTACGCCAATAGCCCAGCGTCGATTCAAGACCTCAAAATTCGTGAGGCTATCGAGAACATAGGGCAGCCACTTTGCGATTTGGTTATGGAAAATTTCAAAGGATATGGTCCTGTAAGCGTGGTCGTGGTGGTCATTCGCCTGATGTTATTTTCCACTATTAACGGCATAGCTTCTTCTTTATAATGAAATAAACACCCGATCATTTATGTTGAAAAATGGCATTTTTCTTTGAATATCAAAATAACACCTCTTATTGGACAATCCTCTACATGTTCAATTCGACCCTTGAGTACAGAGATGCAGAATACTGAATAACGTAGGGTGTCAGGCTTTTTCTCCAAAGTGTCCGGCTAAACTGGATGGTCTGCCCGGTTTTTTTATTTAGTTTAGCAACCTGGAAACCCTTCATTCAAATCGTCTCACAGTGTACAACAATACCAACATAACATCTACCGTCAGGTCTAAAATTCGTAACTGAAGGAATTAATTTTTTCCACATTACCCAAATCACAGCTGTCTGAAACGACCATAAATTCGCGACTTTATTGCCATCTAGTGACAGGCTGCGACCCAACGATGCATCTCGCTGACAGGATAAAACACGTTCTCCTCTTTTTTCTATGTTGATATGTACGTTTTTTTATGCTTCGCCGATGACAAAGATTGAAGGGTGAGGGGTACAGTTTCGTCCGGATAATAGTAGGTAATTTTTGGTGCGGTATTAATCCTATTAGGGTCGAAACGTGTACTTTTTCAGTTATAAAACATAACTTTTGGATGCTATCGTATGCCGTTGCCCGTCGATATAATATTAACGCAATGTTCTTCGATCCCATCTTCAAAATATGCGTTAGAAATCATAAACATCAAGTACAGTGAAACTTTCCTATAACGAACGTCTGTATAACGAATTTCGTACAAGACTTTGCACCTTGAATCCAAATTCCATGTTAAAAAACACCCTCTAAAACGAAGTGAATTCCCTCTCTAACGAACATTACTCTTTGAATGGGTATTCGTAAAGCAGCGTCCACACTATGCCGGGCGAGGCCGAGCGGGCTGACCCGGGCGGCCTAAGCCGGGTTGGTGTGGACTCCCCGGGCGGCTTAAAAAGCCGGCCCGAGCCGAGCCGATCCCAACCCGCAGAAAGTAGGTACAGATCAAAGGATGCCGGCCCGAGCCGAACGAAAATATGTAGTGGGGACGTGCCGAGCGGCACCGGGCGGCTTTAGTTACAATCAGGGGGGTGAAACTGCTAGTGCTAGGTTGGAAACAAAATACTCTATGGTGGCCACTCAAGATTGAGGGAGATGGAAGATGATCAGATGATGTTTGTTGTCTCTCTCTAAATGGAATGGATGTTTTGACGTTTGACTTTGACGCAACAATTTGACAATTCAGTTTTGTTAGTAAAATAAAATGTGTGAAGTGGTAATCAGTGAAGTTTTTCAACCTTTATTTTATGGCTTACTTTTGAATTTATTAGGTAATTTTTACTATATTATGTCTATTCTATACTGACAAAAATTGCTTACTCAATATTCAATCCCATTTATCATATCTATCTTCATTAAACATGTTTAATGAAACAGTGTACCTTTCGCCATCGAAACTACAATATAAATTTTCCCTTGTACCTATTCCTATAATTCAGAAGGCTCTTCTTCCGAGTTCCCAAAAATTTAACCAAATTATTCCATTAGCAGAAGGCATGAAATATCTCAACGTTCATATTTAAGAGTAGAAAGTTATACAACTACATACCTCCAACCTTTCGTTCAACCCAGATTCCTTCAATAAATTTTGGTATTCGTATTATTTAAACATCTGAAAGTTCGGGTTAGATATACTAACGAGCTTGATCCTTTTTGTGCTCTTCGATGAGATCCTATCTTTAAATTGTGGGTTATTTTATGAAAGCCGAAAAAGGTATGTCTTGTATGATTTGGGTACAAAGGGTAGAATATAGAACCTGGCATTGGATTATTGCAATAAATTATCTTCATTTTCTTTTATTCTAGGTCATCCACTGCTCTTGGTCGTCACTGGTTCTGGTTCATAGGATTTGCATATCATAGTGTCACTGGCGATTGATATTGATGATATATCTTGTTCATCAAGAAATTTTATGTAATTTGTTATATTACTGCTGATATTGTCCTGAATACTAATTAAAATATTAATTTCACCATCATGTTTACAAATGTTGATCACAAAGTAACCTCTTTTAGTTTAACAACGTCCGAAATGTGTGGTAGGTCATGTTTTTATTTTCAAAAGTTTGCGATCAATTTAATCGTAGAGGAAAATGAAAACTATACTTCATCTTTCTCTCCGATTGAATTAATCAAAGGAAGTGATGAAAATAAAAACGCGACCTATCAAGATTTTCGATTAATTTGAATTTTACCGCCATAACGAAATAATCTGACAGATATTAGTTCCTAATGTGGTCCCAGATGTCGCTACCAGTAGTTGGCCACTCAAAATGGCCGCCAATTTGTTTCCACAGAATAGTGGGGACTTCGCATTTCTTTTATTATATGTTCTGTGGTTACAATTGAGCCTCCTAATATAGGTAGATATAACCCGGGCGGCCTCGTTTTCGGTGTGGACGTCGTGCCGGCAAGAACGAACCCGCCCGGCTTGGGCCGCCCGGGTCAGCCCGCCCGGCCTCGCCCGGCATACTCCGGCATAGTGTGGACGCTGCTTAAGAAAGTAAAAGGGTGGGTTTTTTTCAGAAATTTTTCGAACGTATGTAATAATCCCGACCTTAAACTAAATCATTACGGCGGGCGGAGAAAATCTTCTGAAACAGTTTTAAATACATCCTTAGCTATTTGGTTTCAATCTAACCATTACGCAAGCGTGAAAGTTGTGTGAAAATGTTAGAAGGAAGTGCTTAAGTTTGAATGACAAACTTAAATTATCAGTGAAGTCGACCGCGACATTGCCGACTATAGAAACAAATTTTCTGTATATCGAAATTTCTTTATAACAAATTTTTTGCGGATTTAGCGCTCTCGTTATATGGAAGTTCCACTGTATATCATAAAACAAGTGTTTATCCACGACTATTGTATAATCCACCCATTATACGTTTGCTCGGCCATAATAATACCCTTTTATCGCAAGTGAATAATGAGTTATACCTTGTCAATCAAGGACCAAATATACGACTACTGTAAAATCCGTATAAATAATATAAGTAATACCCAATAATCACAAGGGAATAATGAGATTATAATTCACTGCTGTCAAATGCTTTATAGATTTAGCTTTGATTTAATATATAATAATAATATATAATATTTAAATTGGTATTTCGTCAGTATTCTAAAGTACTCCAACTAACAAATATTGGTATAACTTGTCAATCGAGGGCCAAATCTACTTTAATTATATCAATTAAAGCTTTTTTCATTACAGAATATACAATGACCAAAAATTTGTCATGTGTCAACTTGAATTTTTCTACATTTGTAATAGAAGGGTCTTGTCACTTCTTTAAGAAATATATTCAGTAGTCGTGGATAAAGTATAGTATGCTACTCGCGTATAGTGGCTGTTATTCACTCGGTAATTTGGGCCACTTGCCTACGGCTCGTGGCCTAAACTTCACCTAGCGAATAATAGCTATCATTATACGCTCGTTGCATAATATACTGTTATTACATCAATTAAAGCACTTTATATACAATGACAAGTTCTCCAAAAGTGTCTCATGTGTCAACTTGACCTATTCCACTTGTAATAAACGGTTTTCGTCACGGTCGCCAAATGTTAAAATCTTCAAGAAATATATACAGTAGTCGTGGATAAAGTAAAGTATGCTACTCGCGTATAATGGCTGTTATTCGCTTGGTGATTTAGGCTAGGGACCGTAGGCGAGTGGCCTTCACCTCGTGAATAATAGCTATCATTATAAGCTCGTTGTATAATAAACTATTATTCGCCACAATATATTTCTTGAAGACATTTGGCGACCGTGACAAAAACCTTCTGTATGGAAAAAGTCAAGTTGACACAATACATGATAAATTTTTGGAGAACTTGTTATTGTATATCTTCTTCTATATTAATAAAACAGGATCTATGGTTACCGTCAAAATGCCATATCTTTCAAACGACTGCACCAAATTGGATAATTCTTTTTTTGTTGTGTTCATAATTGCCAGGGCAAGGTTTATACAACAAAATATTTCCAAAAAAATTGTTCAGAAAAAAATAAAAGGCTTTCCTTTTTCTTACGACCAATCAAGCAGTCATAGAGTACTTATAGGTTATAATGATTTTGACATTTGGACAAAAAGTGAAGTTACATCGAGTGGCAAAACTTGACGCGTCAGCTTGTTTTGTAATAAAAATTTATTTTTCATCGTTTTCAAAATAAAAGGTGATTTTAATGTGTACGAAATTGATCATTAATTACCCATTTTAATGCTCAATCTCTGCTATTTTAATGTGCAATCCTCATGGCAACCGTTCACGAAGTATTTTGAAGCACTACGAGAAATGTCAAAACTCTACTGGAACATAGATACATAGAAATTTTATTATGTCAAATGTGAGTCTCTACTCATTATTCAATTGTGATTAATGGGTGTTATTATTATTACTGATCCTACTTCGGTTCTTCCTTCGAATTTCTATAGATTTTAGCGTAAGTAAAGATAAACTACGACCTAAAAATAGTTTCAAATCCAACAAAGTAAAGAACAACCCTAAAATTCCGTCTCATGGACAGACAAAGACAATTTGAATTCAGATCATTACAGTCGGTTACATATGGATAATGTAAGGGTGATATCTATTTGTTCCGTAACACAAGATGAAGGACGTATTAAGACCCCTTCACAAGTTCTAACCATCAATAAGGTCGTTGTCCCAGACGTCTAAAGTGGTGACTGGTGACAGAGAAGGGGCATCCCTAATTTCGGGGTGATTTCCAACATAACAAAGAAATGATGAAGTACCTTCATCAACAAAGGGGGTCACTATTTCTTTTTAGTCTGTTATTGTTTCTTCGGAAAAAAATACGTCAAGGCTTGGGTACACGGCAACTGCGTGAATTTGGTGTTTTTCGAAATTAACTATTAGAAACGTCAAGAACGAATGTATCTCTACAGGGTGTCCCATTACTCGACGTCAACCCGGAACCGGGTGAAAAGGCAAGTAATGCTGGTTGTCAGAAAAATATAAAAAAATCTAAGTTGCATGATTTTAAAATAATGCGCATTTAAAAAAACACGCAAAATTCCACACCCTGTGACAGTCTTTTCGCTCCTGTTGCCACAAATATCAACTTTTTCCAACTTTTTTCTTTGCTGTGTAACCTTGAATAATGCTTGTCTAAACTGTAATCAAAATTTTGACACCAGCTGCTCTAGGTTCCATAAAAATAGGGCTCACTTCTCAGTAAAAAAATTCAAAATAAACAATTGCCTAGTTTCAACTGACTGTATTGAAAAAAAAATGTACTACGTAGGTTTGGCATGTTTTTTCAAAAGTTGGCGCATTTAGTAAGGATTCCAAAATGGTATAATACTTGTTTAATTGTAGCTGCCGTAGTTCAAATTTATTTTCGATTGCCTTTGAATACACTTTTTCGTTAACTGCTTCCCAGTTAAAAAGTCCAATGGATTCAAGTCCGGTGAACGGGCCGGCCACGAGATTGGACCAGAACGTCTGATCCATCTTCCGGGAAAAAATGTTATCAGAAAAAAAAATTTCCAGAGAAAATAATTTTTCCAGAAAAAATTTTTCCGGAGAAATTCCTCTGAATTTTTTTTTTCTGGTAACATTTTTTCCCGGAAGATGGATCGGACGTTCTGGTCCAATCTCGTGGCCGGCCCGTTCACCGAACTTGAATCCATTGGGCTTTCTAACTGGGAAGCAGTTAACGAAAAAGTGTATTCAAAGGCAATCGAAAATAAATTTGAACTACGGCAGCTACAATTAAACAAGTATTATACCATTTTGGAATCCTTACTAAAAGCGCCAACTTTTGAAAAAAATGCCAAACCTAAACTTTTATCGCGAAATATACAATAAGTCCTCCAAAAATTTTTCATAAAAATTACTTATAATAGAGGGGTCTCGTCAGGATCGTCAAATGTTAAAAACTTCAATAAATATATTTAGTAGTCGTGGATAATGTATAGTACGCTACACGCGTATAATGGCTGTTATTCACTCGGTCATTTGGGCCACTCGCCTACGGCTCGTAGCCTAAACTTCGCCTCGTGAATAATAGCTATCATTATTCCCTCATTGCATAATATACTATTTTGTTGTATTCATGACCATCATTTTAAACATAGAGAATTGAAAAAATGGTCGACAAATTTGATCTTTTATAGACCTCTCAACGTATGCTTCAGAATGAGACAATTGGTTGAAGCGATTGAAACAGGAAATAAATTTGACCCTTATCTCTCTGGTACAAACCCGATAAACTAAGTTACTTAATTGTAGAATCAAGTTTCGTGGTCGCTACAGCTGGGAAGTCATTAATTTTCTAACCCGATTCATCATTTAATTGACCAATTATCACCATCAACTATTCAAATTGAAATCGTCAAAATCTTGTATTCGAGTTATGGTTATTGTCGAAATTATAATCATTACAGTTATTGAATATCTCCCCTAAAATGATTAATCGCGTCAAAATTAAAATTCTATTTGGCGTTGTTGTGTGAGCACGTGGGATTCCAAAAGTTAAAATTTAAGGCATTGGTTTTACGGGGGAGCGCAAGAACATGCAAATACCGATTTAACTATTTCTCCGTCGACATCAAAATAAAAGCTTATTTTAATGTCTACAAAATTGAACATTAATGACCCATTTCAATGTTAAATTCATACCAATTTAATGTGCAATTGTTATATGCAACCGAAGTTTAAGCATTCAGAAGCAATATAAGTAATGTAACAACCATAGACAAACTAAAAAATTAGATGAGCCACTCGTATATTCCGCGCCATCTGTCGGAGGAGGAGACTAATACACGAAAAAATTATTTTCAATTTGATAGTTAGATGTCGTTGCATTCATGGAAATCCTATCGAGAAAATAGTAAGTATGTAAAATCATTATTATCAAAAAACCTTCGAATTGTCAACTGACACATGGAGTGGTTTGACACGTTCTTTTTGAAATATCATAAATTTCGATATGCCTGCAAGAGCGAAGACGTGCTGTGTTATTGGATGTGAAAATCGAGATGCAAGAAGGTAATTATAAAATTCATATGTATATTCTGTTACCTATAAGAATTAAGATACTCATAGTTTTCAAAAAGTTTTTCATGTATTGAATAAGTTTAGTCGGTAAATACTCATATTTTGTATTATTGAATTCTTTATTGTTAGTTTTTGAAAATGTTTTCAATGCAATTATTAGTTTATTGATTAGATATTTATGAAATAAATCTGTATTTTCAATTGGTGATACCTATTTCAGTTAATAAATTTTTATTCTATCCAGAATTTGATTATTGATCCTCATTTCTCGATTCCAAAAGAAAATCAGATGAAAGTTCGTTGCACGTATTATTTTCATGAAAATAAATTTCCTCACTCATCGATAACTTGCACGAATCCATTTCTGATTTCCTTTTGGAAATTGAATTTCAAAAAACTTTTTGCCTCTTGTATATGGGTGTACCTACCCATTCAAAAGGTACACTACAGAATTCTTTTTGAGGCAACTTTACGATACAGATTCCTTTTTCAATTGAGCTTTTTTCACGAATTAGTAATGTTGTACAAAAATAGATGGCGTTGAAGCTTGTTCTACTAGTGTCTCATCTATTCTCCGTTTAGTTAGTCTATGGTAACAACTCAACTGAAACGTGGAGACATTTATTATGTCAAATGTATGTGTGAAATAAGAATGTATTTCAATCAAAAATTTATTCTCAATTTATAATGAGGTCGACGGAGAAATCTTGTAAAAAACTCGTTTAGGTATTAATCTAGCAACTAATGGTCCCAAACTCAGAGTAAAAAGTAAACCTAGAGTTGCCTTCACACATTTGTGATGCAGCCAAGTAGAATCTGTTTATACGCGTTGCGAAATCGTGCCTTATGTTTATTCCGTATTGGGATAATTAGTTTACCGCTCTCCTACTCTGATACTAACGGCTTGCGTTTGTTACAGATAATTCTGTCAGCTTGGCAACATTGCCATTTTCATTTCGATTTGACGTTCATAAACTGAATTATTTCCATCATTTGGTGGGAGTTTATTGTTCCTTTAGACTATTCTGTTAATTATAGTCCGGTCTATTTAGACCAAAAAATGAGAGTGAAGTTACATAAAGTCCCAACAAGCTGAATTTCTGTGAAGTTTTTCAAAACATAATTATAAACAATGTCTAAAAGTTCCTCATCATTCCCCTGTGAGGAAAAAATTTTATTCGAGGTCAAATGTCAAAAAATGAGTTTTTCGCGATTTTCAGCTAAACGGTAAGTTTTATCATGAAAGTACCTCAGACAAAAATTGTAGATCATAAAATTATCTATAAAAAATGTATCAATCCTTTTTTCTTACGAGCCACCGTTTCTGAGATATAACGATTCAAAAAGTCATAACTACGCGCTAAGTACACTACCTCATAGGTGGCGCGGAAACGTGTGCATAGTATGACGATAACGACTTTTATAACTTTTTGAATCGTTATATCTCAGAAACGGTGGCTCGTAAGAAAAAAAGTATTGATACATTTTTTATAGATAATTTTATGATCTACAATTTTTGTCAGAGTTACTTTAATGATAAAACTTACCGTTTTGCTGAAAATTGCGAAAAACTCATTTTTTGACATTTGACATCGAATAAAATTTTTTCCTCACAGGGGAATGATGAGGAACTTTTAGACATTGTTTATAATTATGTTTTGAACAACTTCACAGAAACTCAGCTTGTTGGGACTTAATGTAACAATGTAACTTCGAATGTCTAAATAGACCGGACTATAAGTGTATTAGTAATTATTATATGGATATTTCTATATTTAAAAATCAATTGCTGTTCGTTAGTCTTGCTAAAACTCGAGAACGGCTGACCGGATTTATCGGCCGATGTTCGTGGCGATCTAGGGAAAGTTTAAAAATTGAGAAAAATTCATTCTCCGCCGCAGAAACCACAACGTTGGCCATAATAGAGTGCGATACGAAAAACTTTGACGATTTCAATAACTATTGTCAAATTTGAAATTTAGAATTCTCCTGAAAACCGTAGATAAAGTAATGATATAGAAGCAATCGTAGATAAAGTTTAGTATTGATTTATTAGCACATTCAAAATGCCAGCAAGACGCAGAGGGACAAATTTGAGTTTTAGTAAAAACCATTCTAGAGTCTTGCGAGATATAAGATCACAAAGATCAGGCGAACAAATGAAACAGGAAAACGCAGATGCGCGTGTTAACATGGCGCAGCTACGTGCAAAAACAATCGCAAGAAGTAAAAAATGAAAGGAAATAACTGAGAAGATTCGAACAAAGAGAAGGGTGCAGAAAAGTACAGTGGAACTTCCCTATAACGAAAGCGCTAAATCCGCAAAAAATTGTTTTAAAGAAATTTCGTTATACAGAAAATTTGTTTCTATAGTTGGCAATGTCGTGGTCGACTTCACTGATAAATTTAAGTTTATCATTCAAACTTAAGCACCTTCTTTTAGACATTTTCGCACAACTTTCACACTAGCGTAATGGTTAGATTGAAACCAACCAGCCAGGGGTGTATTTAAAACTGTTTCAGAAGGATCTCTCTGCCTGCCCTAATTAATTAGTTTGAGGTCGGGATTTATTAGGTACGCCCGGAAAAATTTCGGAAAAAACCCCACCCTTATACCTTCTTACCAATACCCATTTAAAGAGTGATGTTCTTTGAATATTTCGTTATAGAGAGAAGAATTTCGTTTTAGAGGGTGTTTTAACATGGAATTTAGATTCAAGGTGCAATATCTTGTGCGAAATTCGTTATACAGACGTTCGTTATAGAGAAGTTCCACTGTATTTACTACAAATATTGTAAATTAATGGCAAAATAACGTTAGCGGGTTGATAATAATAATCAATTATTTTAGTCATTATCATAAAAAACTACTCAAACTTTTATTAATAATTACCATAGAAATGAACGTAGCTAACTACCAGTTAGTACCGAATTTGAACCCCTCAAAAAAAACATATTGGTAATTGTCAAACTCTTCTTAACGCATCAAACATCTGTCAAAAAGGGCCAGTTTTCTTTGTCGGTAAAGCACGCTGATTCTAAAGGGGTTCTGGACATCGTCTTCAAGCCTGGTTAATTATGCATCGAACCCTTGAAGAACAACAAAGTTCTCCATCCGAGAATGGTGGCCCCCATTCGTAAGCCGCCTGGCCAACTTCGTCGTGAATTCGATTGGGGACATCTGCTACGTGCGTTACTACCGCGAGTTCACGCTTCAAGCCACGATGAATAAATAATTCGACATAATAACGGGGCAACGTGTTGAATATTATCGTTTAGAAATGATGGACGAACGTTTAAAGCGACTTAGAACGCTCTAGAAGTTGAGCAGTTGATTTTACGCGAAATTATCTGGGGGTGTCAGGTCCGGGAATATTTATGGCCTCAGAGTAAGAAGTAAAGATAGAGATATCCCTACGCGTGAACATAAGTGCATTGTAATCAACCCTAGCTTTCTATTCGACCGAATAATTTCCGAAATCACTTCAGTTGGAAGTGAAGTGATTTTGACAAATAGAATATCCCTTTTTCGGATGACAATCAACAAAACGATAAGGTTTGGAATCAGAGTACCAAATAGGAATATCGACGATAGTTCGGAAGGAAATTCTAAAAGTAATATGAATTATTCATTTCTAGCCGAAAACCGAGGATAATAATTCACTTTTGTTATAGTCCGGTCTATTTAGACCAAAAAATGAGAGTGAAGTTACATAAGTCCCAACAAGCTGAATTTCAGTGGAATTATTCAAAATATAATTATAAACAATGTCTAGAAGTTCCCCATGATTCCCCTGTAAGGAAAAATTTAATTCAAGGTCAAAGGTCAAAAAAATGAGTTTTTCGCGATTTTCAGCAAAACGGTGAGTTTTATCATAAAAGTACTTCAGACAAAAAGTATAGATCATAAAATTACCTATAAAAAATGTATCGATACTTTTTTTCTTACGAGCCACCGTTTCTGAGATATAACGATCAAAAAGTTACAAAAGTTGTTATCGTCATAATATGCATGAGTACGCCACGTGTATTGTATTATTTTACATCTAGAGTTGTAATATTTTATATAATAAAACTGAAAAAACTATTTTTTCTTAAAACCAGGAAAATCTCAGCATCCATCAGATATATATTCATCAAAAAGTTTATTTACTTTAATAAAGTGTAAAGATCATGTACCATTTTTACACGCAATAACTGGCTGTGATACGACATTTTACAGGAGGGGTAAAACAGCAGTTTTCAAAATGTTTGAAAAACAAGATTTAATTCAATGTGCTGAATTTTTAAAAAAGAGTAATTCAACTCAACAAGAAGTTATTACTAAAAATAAAAAACAAGTTCTTTTAGCTTGTCTTCCTCCAACCTCAATTGCTGCTCACCAACATCTTTTTCGAGTACATATATTACTAAGTTCAAGTGTGGCTTGGTTATCAGCTAGACCCTACAGACTGGCCGGTCGTGCTCTAATATTGAATCACAAACAATGGAGGATTCGTTTGACTCCGATGAAGTATCATGCGATACATCGCTGTTGACGCAATTAACTTGCTTCCAAAATGAAGATGAACATGAAGCAGGAGAAGAAGAACAAGAAGAATATCAAGAAGCAGAACAAGAATTTGAAACTTACGAATAAAACGAATAAACTTCAACACTTTTTTTTTATTTACATCGCTTTTATCTTTCCCAATCTTTGAAAATTTCCGTTATTTTGCAATAGTTTTACATTAAACAGGATCACAACTGACCCGTGGAGTAGGCCTACTGGGGAAACCTCGTTAAAAAAACGCGCTAAGTACACTACCTCATAGGTGGCGTGGAAACGTGCATATTATGACGATAACGACTTTTATAACTTTTTGAATCGTTATATCTCAGAAACGGTGGCTCGTAAGAAAAAAAGTATTGATACATTTTTTATAGATAATTTCATGATCTACAATTTTTGTCTGAGGTACTTTTATGATAAAACTTATCGTTTTGCTGAAAATCGCGAAAAACTCATTTTTTTGACCTTTGACCTTGCATTAAATTTTTTCCTTACAGGGGAATGATGGGGAACTTCTAGACATTGTTTATAGTTATGTTTTGAACAACTTCACAGAAATTCAGTTGTTGGGACTTTATGTAACTTCGAATGTCTAAATAGACCGGACTATTATGTTTAAAGGTACATTGTAAACTTTTACCAAAATGTTAGGTTATGTTATTGTTACGATGAACTGAAGTGATTACGGAAATTAAACTGATTTTGTCAGAAAGCAACATCAGTTGGAAGTGATGCATATACAGAAAAAAATAGAATTAACATAAAACACGCTGCAGGTTGCAAGCGATAAGAAATAGAAGAAAATGGTATTCAGAAAAAACATTCTGATTTAAATTATTTTTCGAATGAGACAATAAAAAAGGTATGTTCCTAGGAGAAAAAAATTGATAGCGCCGAGACGCCTGGCGTCGTAATTATTTTCTCCGACTTTTACGCACTTCTTAAGTCAACTTTGACTTGTAGCAAATACCGTCAACAGAATAAAAGAATATAATATGTAATTACTTTTAAATTTTAAAAAAGTAAGCAAAGTACTAACTCAACATATTGATATTGATCGAAGTGACGGATTATATCCAGATAAACACCTTCTAAGAACAAAAAATTAAGAAATGACAAGAAAATGTTTTTTTTTATTCATTGTTTGGGAGAATTTTTCTTATTACTTGAGAAAAAGTTGCAATTAATTTTTTTTATATAACCAAAATATTCAGGGTGCTCATTTGAGCTAGAAAAAATACTTTTGACTAAAATTAATTTATCTATAAAATGAGGTATCAATCTTTCTAATCGGTTGAACAGAGACCGATTTATTTTCAACGAAAGATGAAAAAATATATTTTTTCATCTGCTACCAAGTTTATTCGAAAAATTTTGAAAACGGTATGTTATAGAAGAAAGTGGTTAATGGGGCGTTTCTAGAGAATTAATTCATTTATAAAATGAGATATTCCTTATTCGATAAATAGAGGCCGATTTATTCTCAACGAGAGATGAAAAATGTATTTCTCCATCTGCTACCAAGATTATTCAAAAAATTTCGAAAATGGTAGGTTATAGAAGAAAGTGGTCGGTCAATAGGGCGTTCGTAGAGAATTAATTTACCTATAAAATGAGGAATCAATCATCCTAATCGGTTGAACAGAGACCGATTTATTTTCAACGAAAAATGAAAAAATGTTTTTTTTTCCATCTACTATCAAGTTTATTAAGAAAAATTTTGAAAACGGTAGGTTCAAAAAAGTGGTCAATGGGGAGTTTCTAGAGAATTAATTTCTCTATAAGATGAGGTATCAATCATTCTAATCAGATAAACAGAGGCCGATTTATTTTCAACGAGAGATGAAAAAATGTATTTTCCCATCTGCTACCAAGTTTATTGAAAAAAAATTGAAAACGAAGAGCATTAATTTATCTATAAAATGAGGCATCAATCATTCTAATCAGATAAACAGAAAACTATTTATTTTCAACGAAAAAGAGCGATTTCAAAAAATCAAACCGAATCTATATACAGACATCAAGGCATAGTGGCGGTGCACCCCGAGTTCATATATAGGGTGGCTCCAACCACGTCAGTGCAGGTGGGCTACAAAGATGCTGACGTCACCCAGAACACACTACATTCTACGCCAATCAGAGACATGCTTAACGCCACGTGTACTCCAAGTTGTCAAAGATGTTAGGTTAGCACCAGGGAATCGTCGCTCGAAGATGACTATGCATTATTTCTAACAAGAATACTGGAAAAATAAATGCGTATGCCGAAAAAAGGTACAAATGAGTTACAAGGTAAAAAAAAAACCTGATAGAGTTGATTTGGAATAACTGGGAATCAATAGTTTGGAATTTTGTTTCCGATGTGTACTTTTTCAAATTAAACATAATCTGAAAATAACTCGATTAATTGCGCGAAAACAAGTTAGGAATTTGATATAATTCGAACATAAATATAAATTGCGAACATTTAAAAACAATTCAGCGTTACGTAAACAATTTGTTGCATTGATTGAGATCTAAAAAAGTCTCCTCTAGACACGCTTTCAAAAGCGGTCACAAGATCGACGACTTGTTTCTGTTTATCTATATATCGTGGGATATACGTGACAAAATATGAATAACCAAACGAAATTAACTTCACAGTCATATAGGACACTTGTTATTTTTGTTCCAATTCGAGACGTGAATAACATCGCAATTGAACGTTGAATTGTTTTTACAATTGACCAACGATCGGAAATTGGTGGTTTGTTGAATTTATGTGCACAAAGGGTTCTTTATTAATCGAAATTATCGAAAATAAAAACATACAATCTGTAAATTTAAGGAGTGGCCATGTGGAGCGTGGCAACAGCGCTTTAGTCAATGGCGTAAACTCGCGTAGGTGACTCAGTGGAGGGATCACCATAACGTGTCAAACATAACGGTTCGATCCCATAATTCACGCAAAACAGCGAAAAACAGTTTTAAAATCGTTTCGAAGGAACCCAAAATCCAGAATCTATCCCACGAAGTGACTTTTAACCTTAAAACCGAAGAAAAACATCGAAAATCCGACCAGGCTCAAAGTGTCATTTATAAACAAAAGAAAAACGGGCTATCATTACCTCGACCAATCAAACGACAGCATAGGCTACGTCACGAGGGCTTGAAGCACCGGGCATTGGCCTACCATAGCTCACTTGATTACGAATACACCCAATACTTTCTCCACGAAATAAGACTTTTCAACGTGTTAATTCAAGGGAATATTGACGAAAATCGACTCACCTGTTCTATGCGAAGGTTCCTGCACTTTGTCGCCGCTGAGGTCGATCCGAAACAGCTCAAAAATAGCGAAAATGTCTCGTTGAGCTGTTCATTTGAACGAGCTCGGACTTTCGTTGCGATGGTTCGTAGGTACCTGGTTATTTATTTGGTTCTATAGGATCGGGATTTCTGCGGAGTATGACTGACGCAGACGGTTTACCACAGCCAGCCAACTAGACTGCTATCACGTGGAAAAAGCTCTATCGAGCGATTTCACCCCCCCACCACCGTGTTCTATTGACACCTAACGCGCGACGTTGCCGCGTTTCAAGGTCCCCGATTTCCTTAGGACTGGCGTAAATGTCATGTCGATCACCTGGTCTCGAAGTGGGGGCATTTTTAAGGTGGTTAAAGGCTGACTGTGGACTTAATGACAGTTTATTGCGGTGTCAGTATGACTCTGACATCTGGGTGATTTACGACAACGTACTGGTATCCCCTATTTAATGGGGATAGATATCGCTCGGTGCTAATATTTGAATAATCCGATTTTGAAGTAAGGTTTTTACACTTTATCAAGATATCATAAAGATGAGATGATAACAACGGTGTGTTTAATTGGATGATGTGGTCTAGATCTGGTACAGAAAAAAAAATCGAAGTAATTTTTTTCAGCTTATTGTTCTCACTTTTAAATTTCTATCTAAGGATGTGTGCATATAACAATATGCAATGAAATATGATATGTTGAGATTATTTATAACGGGTTATCCATTTCGCGGTTTCAAAAGTATACGGCTGGAATTCGATATCTGTCAAACGAAGTTTTTTAAAAAAATTTTTTTTGTTTAGTTGAAAGTCTGACATTTATGAAATAGATCGCTTGACTATCGCACAACGCATGAAAATTGTAAAAACCTAATACAAAAATGGCGATTCTGCCACCGCCACATATCGTGCTTTAAGAGCAGATTTTGGTTTATATAATCGTCCAACTACGCAAGCAATTGGTAAAATTGTGAAGAAATTTGAAGAGACTGGATTGGTTACAGATATTGTAAGCCCTGTGCATCATCGTTTTGCTCGTACCACTGAAAATATCGCTACTGTAAGTGAAAGTGTTGCCGAAGACCCGAATCTGTCGATTCCTCGTCATTCTCAGGAATTAGGACTGTCTTACGGCACATTATGGCGTGTTTGCATTAAGATCTACACCTACACAAAAAATAAAATCCAGCTCACACAACAACTGAAGCCAGCCGACCATTCACATCAACATCGTGGATACGTCGAATGGGTGCTTGAACAACCGGCGGTGGACGGCGATATCAATGGCCACCAAGATCATGCGATTTGATACTGCTTGACTTTTTTTTGTGGGGCTATACGCGATAGACCGTGTTTATGCAGATAACCTTCAACTCTTGAGTAGTTAAAAACCAATATTCGTCAAGTTACGGCTGAGATACCGCCCAATATTGTTAAAAGGTGGTCGAAAATTACCACCTCAAAAGAATCGATGCTTGCAACAATTCAGGTGGTTGTCATTTAAATGATGTAGTGTTTCACACAAATGTCAACGTTCAAACTTCATAATAAAAAAGAAATATCATGATAAAAATATTTGTTATGTATTTTATTTACGTTTACTTTTGAAACCGCAAAATGGATAACCCTGTATATGTCTCTTTCAAAACATCGTCGCACTGCAATCAGACCACTATTCTTTTACTAATTATTATTACTGAGTATAGGAAATTCACGAATCCATGGATTTGTAATTTCAAATCAGGCCTCCCTTTACTTCTTCGAATTCGAAATGTCCCACCCTCTACGCCCCACACGTTTTTTAGGGGTCGTTCTACTCAAACTAGTGCTATATCGTTTCGCCCAAATGTCTGTAATTTTCGAATTTGGAGCCGAAAATGGTCTCAAACGATAGGGTTCGACTCCCTGATGACGAATCCGTGTTCAAATTCAATTCTGTCTGATGTAGGGCCGTCCGTAAGAACGATAACTTACGAAGGGATTGTCCTAGAGACTTGAGATTTTCAAGTGAGTTCGGTTCCCAAATGCTGTGGTTCGTTAACCAGCCAAATCGTACACGGTATTTAATAAAATATGGCCACTCAAAATTTCTGTTCCTCAATATCTCAGACAAAAATAAACCAATCGAAATGAAATTTTGCGGCCGCATGCGAGATGCTCATAATAAGCTTTATGTAAAATTTTGAGGCTGTAGTGTTAACAGAATTGAAATATTGAAAGAAATCGTTATATTTCCATAACAAGATATCCCATTTGAGTAATAGTAGATATATTATATTATAAGGATTAAAAGTGCATCTTTTTTTTACGAGCAATATTTGCAGTTGCGAGGCGTAGCCGAGCGAATGCAAAATTGCGAGTTAAAATAGGCACTTTTAATCCGAATAATATATACTTTTTTTTCTCCAACCAAGTCAAAATTACAATAAAATTGGTTTTAGTGAAAAATGGTTTATAATTTGGTTATGAATTTGAACACAGAATCATGACAGTGATTGTCAAGTAGACTTCAAATGCATTTACTTTTAATCCAAGGATTAAAAAGTAGCGTTTTTAATCCTAGGATTAAAAGTGTTGCTAAGCAACGAGCAAAGTTTTGTACGGTAAGAGAATTTATGACTTTTGCACCTGAAAATAGTACAGAAAAGTCAACATTTTTTGATGGTTGGAGAAAAAATTTATTTTGTGAATGAAGATTGGTCTCAGAGTAAAAAGTGAACTCATTTCAATCATTATTCAGAACCGTATAATTTATTTTCTTACATAATTCACTTTTTGAATGATTTCCAGATAATAATTCCGATCTTGCTGAGATTTTGCATTCATATCCTTAGCATGAAACTCAAGTCCCATAAAAATTTTGAGGTAAAAGCATTATTGTTCCACCAATAAACGAGTGCCCAAATGCACCTGCTCAGGGATTTTTTTAAATTTTTATTTTTAACCTTTATAATAAATTTTCAGATTTCAAACCAGAATTTACAACATAGTCAATTATATGATGATGACATTAAAATGGGTCATTAATGTTCAATTTCGTACACATTAAAATCACCTTTTATTTTGAGGTCGGGCGGAAATTAATATTAATATTTTATATATTATGAATTGATGATTGAAATGAATCGTTGACTGAAAGGTGAGAAATTAACGAAATACAGTAGAGACTCGATAATCCAGAGAACGATAATCCGGATATTTACTAGTCCGGATTGACGTCAAGATTGTATATTGTCCTTATAATCCGGATTGCAAGACTCAATAATCCGAATTTCTGATCGTTGCATACGTGGTTCTAACTTGTCGTAACTCAATTTCTATGACGAGGATCGGGCGTTCTTTTGATATATAATAGTGCAACAATGGTATAAGACAAAAAAAGTCAGACAAGAATAATTAATTTGTGAAATGGAATGTTTCTACCCTCCAACCATACAGCTTTGATACAGCATATGGATCATAATGGATATTAAATAACAAAACTGAAATACCGAAAAGGCCTTTTAGCACATATTTTTTCGATCCTCGAAGACGGGTGATAATGTTAGCAAATACATTTAGAGCATAGATCAATTCGATGCAGTCTGTT
>CM024243.1:80191370-80301527 GCA_013421045.1 Propylea japonica
TTTTGTTTGAACAGTACTTGAAGCTACCTATTTTACCTACAGTATTCAAGAACTTTCCCTTTCGTTTCACGCTACCATTCGTTAAAACCACGTGGAGAGGAACTGACAGAGCTGCTCTAACACTACAGCACGTGGTAGATGATAAAGTATCAAAGAATAAGATTTGCCAAGTTCTATTGTGCAAAAATAATCCGTCAAAACCCAAATCAGCAAACAACCTTAGGATGTCTTTAGTGGGCTGTAAATAGGAGCTTAACAATAGGTACTTGAGGTTTGACAGTTGAGATATGATCTCTGCAATTCGATCTTTAAATTTTGTCAGGAAATAAGATTTATGATAAGATTTTTCTAAATAGGAAGTGAACTGAGGAATTTCTAAAAAGCGTTTCTAAAAAATTTAAGAAAAACTTGAGCAGGTGCTTTCGAGCGCTCGTTCATTGGTGGAGCAATGAGACTATTAACCAAAATTTTATAACAGGGTGTTTCATTGGGAAAGGGAAATACTTCACAGGTGCATAGTGGCACCAGACGGTTCTAGAGATACCCCATTTATTGGTCTCACTGTCTTTGTAGCCGAGATACAAGGGTGTTTTAGAATTTTGCCCGTTTCTTCCCTGAGGCCGTACCAAGACGAACCACCCGGTATATTTTCTTCATATTTGGCAAATATGTTCCTAATTGAAGCCCAAACATATCATGCAATAATCGCCCCGAAAATCCAGGTCGGGTTAACAAAAAATTATGAATCGTTGGAATCCTCGAAATAACACCCGTACATCGGAATTTTGAAAATCTGTTTTAATATTCGAAAACACCACTAAAAACTAAACTGAGACGTATTCTTTTCAAATTTTCCGCGCAGAAAGTTCTACTGCACAAATTTTCAAGGTAAATGTGATTTTTTAGGAACTTGGATACCCGAAAGTGGTTTGAAGAGACTTTAACAATGAATTATCAACAATATTGAATCCAGTATTATTTCACATTACTTTGTAATTCATTTCCACATTGGTTTTCCTTTTTATAGCCGTATACTTGAAAATACAGATCCGGGTTAACGAAAATTATGAATCGTTTGAATCCTCGAAACAACACCCTGTACATCGGAATTTTGAAATCTGTTCTAAAATTCGAAAATACCACTAAAAACTGAACTGAGACGTACACTTCAAGTTTTCGAGCAGATAGTTTCAATGCACCAATTTTCAACGTAAAAGTGATGTTTTCAAGAACTAAGATACCTGAAAGTGGTTTGAAGTGACTTTTAACAATGAATTATCGTCATCAGGGAGTGGAGCCTTATTTTTTGAGACCATTTTCGGCTCAAAATTCGAAAATTATAAACATTCGGTCAAACGATATAGCATTCGTTCCCATAGCCCATCCATAGATAAATCAATCTATTCTATTCTATTCTGTACTTTAAGCCACTTTACCTACTGACGTACTGACCCTACTGTTTTCAAGAACTTTCGCTTTCGTTTCATTATCTCATTCCGAAAACACCACGTGGAGAAACCTATTCTAACAGCACGTGGTGACGTAGTAGATGTTAATATAAAAGTATCAAAGAATAACATTTGCCAAGTTCTTTTTGTGCAAATATCCGTCAAAAGTCAAAACCCAATCAGCAAACAACGTTAGGATGTCTTTAGTGGGCTGTAAATAGGAGCTTAACAATAGGTACTTGAGGTTTGACAGTTGAGATATGATCTCTGCAATTCGATCCTTAATATGGCAGGAAATAAGATATTTGATTAGACTTTTTTTAATAGGAAGTGAACAGAAGAAATTGGAAGAAGTTTTGTTTGAAAAAATTCAAGAAAAGAATTGAGCAGGTGCTTTTGAGCGCTCATTGGCGGAACAATGAGGCTTTTACCACAAAATTTTCTATAAGATTTGAGATTCATGCTAGGTTTATGAATGCAGAATCTCAGCACGATCGGATTCTGGAAATCATTCAAAAAAATGAAATATATAAAAATCAATAATGAAAAAAATTAATTCTATGGTTTTGATGATGAGATTTTCTTAAAATTTGCATTTCACCGATCGGATATCTTGTTATGGAAATAATTACCCTCAGTACCGCCCTCCCCCCCCCCTAAACCCCCATGCTCGTTAACGAACTTAACCGCGGCATTTGTGAAAATTTGTGCAAATCTTTTGTTTCTGGAACAATCCCTTCGTAAGTATTGTGCTTACGACCGGTTGGACGAACCCAATAAGTACAAAATTGAGGTAGTGGAACCTTATTGTTGAGACCGTTTTCGGCTCAAAATTCCAAAATTACAGACATTTGGGCAAAACTATATAGCACTCGTTCCCATAGCCATAACCCATCCATAGATAAATCAATCTATTCTATTCTGTATTTCAAGCAACTTTACCTACTGACGTACTGACCCTAACTGTTTTCAAGACCTTTCGCTTTCGTTTCAACTGTTTTCAAGCTACCATTCCGAAAAGACCACGTGGAGAGAGAGAATGAAAGAGCTGCTCTAACTCTAACAGCAAAGTAGTAAATGATAAGATGAAAGTATCAAAAAATAAGATTTGCCAAGTTCTTTTTGTGCAAATAATCCGTCAAAACCCAAATCAGCAAAAAAAACATAAGGATGTCTTTAGTAGGCTGTAATAGGAGCTTAACAATAGGCACTGAGGTTTGACAGTTGGAGATATGAGGTTTGTTTCAACAGCTGACTCTTGTACGCTAATTTGACGGTCACGAAACTGTTAGTAATCGATCTTATGCGCATGTCTAAACTTTGACCGTACAAAACCGTCCAAACAGTACTTGCTCCAGACCAGGGATCGAAATGACGATCACAAAACCGTTCCACTCACGGTCCCGAAGCAGGATGGACCCAAACCCCCACCTGGCTACGCCCTTGTACTGACCTACTGTTTTCAAGAACTTTCGCTTTCGTTTCATTCTCTCATTCCGAAAAGACCACGTGGAGAGACCGAGAGCTACTCTAACAGCACGTGGTAGATAATAAGATGAAAATATCAAAGAATAAAATTTGCCAAGTTCTTTTTGTGCAAATAATCCGTCAAAACCCAAATCAGCAAAACAACATAGGATGTCTTTAGTGGGCTGTAAATAGGAGCTTAACAATAGGTACTTGAGGTTTGACAGTTGAGATATGATCTCTGCAATTCGATCCTTAAATTTTGGCAGGAAATAAGATTTATGATTATTTTTAAATAGGAAGTGAACTGCAGAAATTGGAAAGTTTCGTTTAAAAAAAATTAAGAAAAGACTTGAGCAGGTAATTTTGAGCGCTCGTTCATTGGTGGAGCAGTGGGTGTGGTTACAGCTTACCATAGTTACATAGTTACGTGAGTTGACAGAACATAAGTGTATTAACTGTCAACTACACGTAACTATGTAACTATGGTAAGCTCGCTAAAATTCGACTTTATGAATGATAAATCTCAGCACGATCGGATTCTTGAAATTATTGAAAATTAAATATGTAAAAAATATAAATATATAAATTCCGATTGTGCTGAGATTCTGCATTTATATATTTTGGTATCAATCGCAAGTTTCATATGTTTCGAGGAAGTAGTCTTATCGCTCTAACCAATGAACGAGCGCTCAAAAGCTCCTGTTCAGGGCTTTCTTAATTTTTTTTAATTTGATTTAAGAATCATTCATGAAACAGTATCAATAAAATTACATACAGGGTGTTCCTAAATTGAACGTACAAACGAAAAGGGGAGATTCTTAACTGAGTTTAAGAAAAAAAAGTCCCATAAACATGGGGTCGCAAACGTTTCGTTTTCGAGATACAGAGTGTTGAAGTTTGAATTTTTTTGCAAGTTTTTTTCTCATAGTATCTACACTTCACAAGATATTCAACTGAAATTTGGCATAGATATTACATTTTTGAGTTCTCACCACGTGACATGGCAATTTCGATAGAAGATCTACAGGTGATATTTTTTTCTGGAACAGTGCCACCTGTTCTTCTGCAGAACTTTTTTTTGGTGAGCAACTGTTAATTTGAAAAAATGTAAAAAGAAGCTTTGTTCTTATACTAACTTTTCGGTATCTTGTAGTTTTGTCGTATCTACCAACGACTTCGAGAAGAAAAATTTTGAAGAATTCTCTCGAAATCCTCGTGAAATCCAAATTATGTTGGGAAGGCTTCTTTGGAAGCTGTGGTGAATGAATTCAGTGTCAGTTTTTATGGAATTTTCCTGATCTGTAGCGATGATTCATAAAGATTCGATAAACTCGTATAATCAACACATGTTTTTGATTAAAACTTAACACCCTGTATCTCGAAACAAAACGATTGCGACCCCATGTTTATGGGACTTTTTTTTCTTAAACTCACTTAAGGAATCTCCCCTTTTCGTTTGTACGTTCAATTTAGGATCACCCTGTATATCTTATTTCAAAAACATGCGGTTCGTCATTATGAAACTCCATATGACCATTTTATTATTTTTTGTGAACTGGTCAATTGTCATTTGTTGAGTCGAATGCGAAAGTTTACTTTCCATTGATTTGGTCAAAAATTATATGGTATAAGGTTTGCTATTTGCGGAGGAAGTAGTAAAATACACTGCCCGTTTTAAATTTTCAAAAGCAAGCCACGAACCCTTTTAGAAAATTAGTAACGCACAGCTATGGCATATCAATACAAGATACGATTTTCTTTTGTTGGTCTATAAACAACGTGTTTTTTCACTTATCCTAGCGATAATTTAAAGTTGAGGAAAATATAACGCATATCTTTTAATGGGCCCCTAAGCGGTCAAAGTCACAATTCTCGAGTTCAGGTACCGGATGGTTCCCTTAGTCATGTATGCCTGTGTATAAGGAGGGTAACCTGGGTAACCAAATCATGATTCTTTCTTTGTTTGTTGACCAATGTAGAAGATGTGGGTTTAGAATTTCAGATGGAGTTCTTTCCTTCGTACAAATCAAACATTGTGCTAGTCTCAAAGAAATTCCAAGAATTCATGAAGAACAAATGCAGGTTTGAACGTAGACTATACAGTGTGTTTCAGAATAAGGTACCGTAAATTCGGGATCTCAATCCTCAGACGATTTTATGACATAAAGTTCCTATGGACTATTGATCCCTGACGCATTGTTTTTGAAATACTGAAATTCATTGAAAAAATTATTTCTTCGAAATACCGTACACGATTTTTGTTTGCGTTTTGATAGATTATGAGAACGCATCAAAACACTTTTTGTTCTACTTGAACGAGCGCTATACAGGGTGTCCCATTACTCGACGTCAACCGGGAACCGGGTGAAAAGGCAAGTAATGCTGGTTGTCAGAAAAATATGAAAAAAAATCTAAGTTGCATGATTTTAAAATAATGCGCATTTAAAAAAACACGCAAATTCTACACCTGTGACAGTCTTTTCGCTCCTGTTGCCACAAATATCAACTTTTTCCAACTTTTTTCTTTGCTGTGTAACCTTGAATAATGCTTGTCTAAACTGTAATCAAAATTTGGATACCAGCTGCTCTAGGTTTCATAAAAATAGGGCTTACTTCTCAGAAAAAAATTCGAAATAAAAAATTGCCTAGTTTCAACTGACTGTATTGAAAAAAAAATGTACTACGTAGGTTTGGCATGTTTTTTCAAAAGTTGGCGCATTTAGTAAGGATTCCGTAATGGTATAATACTTGTTTAATTGTAGCTGCCGTAGTTCAAATTATTTTCGATTGCCTTTGAATACACTTTTTCGTTAACTGCTTCCCAGTAATAAAGTCCATGGATTTAAGTCGGTGAACGGGCCGGCCACGAGATTGGACCAGAAAGTCCGATCCATCTTCCGGGAAAAATGTTACCAGAAAAAAAAATTTTCAGAGAAATTTCTCGGAAAATTCTTTTCTGGAAAAATTATTTTCTCTGGAAATTTTTTTTTCTGATAACATTTTTTCCCGGAAATGGATCGGACTTTCTGGTCCAATCTCGTGGCCGGCCCGTTCACCGGACTTGAATCCATTGGACTCTATACTGGGAAGCAGTTTAACTACGGCAGCTACAATTAAACAAGTATTATACCATTTTGAAATCCCCACTAATGCGCCAACTTTTGAAAAACATGCCAAACTACGTAGTACATTTTTTTTTTCAATGCAGTCAGTGAAACTAGGCAATTGTTTATTTCGAATTTTTTTTCTGAGAAGTAAGCCCTATTTTTTATGAAACTTAGATCAGCTGGTATCAAAAATTTTGATTACAGTTTAGACAAGCATTATTCAAGGTTACACAGCAAAGAAAAAAGTTGGAAAAAGTTGATATTTGTGGCAACAGGAGCGAAAAGACTGTCACACAGGGTGTGGAATTTTGCGTGTTTTTTTTAAATGCGCATTATTTTAAAATCATGCGACTTAGATTTTTTTATATTTTTTCTGACAACCAGCATTACTTGCCTTTTCACCCGGTTCCGGATTGACGTCGAGTAATGGGACCCCTGTAGATATCGTTTTCCCAAATGTCTGTAATTTCCCAATTTTGAGCCGAAAATAGTCTCAAACGATAAGGTTAGACTCGCTGATGACGAATTCGTGGTCAAATCCATTCTGTCAGTGGGGGCCGTCCGGCCGTCCATCCGTCCGTTAGCACAATAACTTTCGAAGGATTGTCCTAGAGACTTGAAATTTTCAGGATGAGTTCGGGTCCCAAATGGCTCTGTTAAGTTCGTTAACCAGCCAAATCGTACAGGGTATTCCATAAAATATGGCCATTCAAAAGGTTTGTTTCTCAATATCTCAGAAAGTACGAAACCAATCGGAATGAAATGTTACGGCCAAATGCAAGATGCTCATAATAAGCATCATGCAAAATTTTGTGGCCATAGTGTGAAAAACCATAAAAAAATCAATTGGAATATCGAAAAAAGAAATTCATATTTCCATAAAATGATATCCGATTCGAGTGAAATTTATTTTTCGAAAGGAGATCGATATACTGAATATTCATCCAAAATTTTCGTAGCCATAGAAAATTCATGTGGAATATTGAAAAAGAAGAATCTTTTTTATGTATTTCCATAACAGGATATCCTACGACAGTGTAATTTCTTCTGTGAATAAAGGTTGACATACTAGATCTTCATGCAACATTTTGTGGCCATAGTGTTAACAGAACCACAGAAAATTCAATAGGAATATTGAAAGAAGAATCTTTATATTTCCATAACAGAACATGTGATTCGAGGTGAAATTTTATTTTGAGAATGAAAACTAATATATTGAATGTTTAGCAAAATTTCAAGAGGATCGCGTCATCAGAACCATAGAATTTAATTTGTTGATTAATGTTTTCGCATATTCATATTATCTTATCATTTGTAGAATAATTCCGATTGTGGCTGAGATTCTGCATTTATATATTGGTTTCAGTCGCAAGTCTCATAAAAATTTCGAAGTAAGTAATAATCTCTCCAACCAAAGAACGGTCGCTCAAAATAAAGCTCCTGCTCAGAGCTTCTTTTTAATTTTAACTTCATTTCGCCTTCGCCTTTTTATACTTTAGTTTTGACACCATTACATTGCAGAGATAAATTTTTTAACTACGAAAATACTACCGATAATGGCCCCCAAACATAACCGTGATCCCGAACATATTTTCGAAATTTTCAGAGCCCTTACTTCACTGTTGTAGAGTTATCGTATTCACAACCAGCCGGACAAAATGTATTAGACAGAAGTCTAAACGGGCGCCACTGTTGAAAATTAAAATAATTTTGAATTGAAAAAATGTTATTTGATGCGTACTCATAACCTACCAAAAAGCACACAAAAATCGTGTGGGATGTCGAAAATATTTTCGAAAAACTGATTTTTTCTTTGAATTTCAACACCCTGTATCTCCGACAATGCGTCAGAAACTCATAGTTCATAGGAACTTTATAGGCGTTTCGGATACTTACTCGGGTTAACTCGATCCCTAACCTTTGCGTTCGTTTACCTAACCCGAACATCCAAACCGTGTTCGGAAAGTACGGTGCTATTAATCGATCACTGACTCAGGTTGATCTATCGTAACCCTACACAAGAGCCGGGTCATAGAGTTACCGCATGCGCACTTCAGTTCAATTTTGTATTTGAAAAGCCGGGAATAAGTATTCTACTATTTTCTTAGTAATTTAATATATTCTATTCCTAAAACTTTCGGAAAGAGAAGAGAATTTGGCTCAGTGTAAAATGTGTGGTTCCATGAGCCGAGAAAATGATGTGAAACATCTTCTTCATAACTTTGTATGCAGATTTTTCTGCGTTAAAGCTGAAGCCTTCCCTACTTCTTCAACATAAGTTCTCAAAGATAACATTGAACATGCGAGGGCACACCAGAAATTATAAGAAAGATTTCACAGAAGCCGATAATCCGAGCAGCTAGAGACAATCAGTAAATAAACTCGAACTGAAAAATAAATTCTGTAATTCTTCAACATACATGTAAGTAGGTACTCAAAAATAACATTACACATGGAAGGGCACACCAGAAATTATAAGAAATATTTTACACAAGCAAATAAATGCTAGCAAAGCTAGAGACAATCCGAAAATAAACTGGGACAGAAAAAATAAATCCTTAAAATAACGGGTTATCCATTTCGCGGTTTCAAAAGTATACGGCTGGAATTCGACATCTGTCAACGAAGTTTCTTAAAAAAATTTTTTTTGTTTAATTGAAAGTCTGACATTTATGAAAATGGATCGCTTGACTATCGCACAACGCATGAAAATTGTAAAAACCTAATACAAAAATGGCGATTCTGCCACAGCCACATATCGTGCTTTAAGAGCAGATTTTGGTTTACATAATCGTCCAACTACGCAGCAATTGGTAAAATTGTGAAGAAATTTGAAGAGACTGGATTGGTTACAGATATTGTAAGCCCTGTGCATCATCGTTTTGCTCGTACCACTGAAAATATCGCTACTGTAAGTGAAAGTGTTGCCGAAGACCCGAATCTGTCGATTCCTCGTCATTCTCAGGAATTAGGACTGTCTTACGGCACATTATGGCGTATTTTGCATTAAGATCTACACCTACACCCAAATAAAATCCAGCTCACACAACAACTGAAGCCAGCCGACCATTCACATCAACATCGTGGATACGTCGAATGGGTGCTTGAACAACCGGCGGTGGACGGCGATATCAACTGGACACCAATCATCATGCGATTTGACACTGCTTGACTTTTTTTATGCAGATAAACCTTCAACTCTTGAGTAGTTAAAAACCAATATTCGTCAAGTTATGGCTGAGATACCGCCCAATATGTGTCAAAAGGTGGTCGAAAATTACCTCAAAAGAATCGATGCTTGCAACAATTCGGGTGGTTGTCAATTAAATGATGTAGTGTTTACACACAATGTCAACGTTCAAACTTCATAATGAAAAAGAAATATCATGATAAAAAATATTTTTTATGTGTTTTATTTACGTTTACTTTTGAACCGCAAAATGGATAACCCCTTATTTGGTTATGTTATTGATACGATCCACTTCAAATCTTAAACCTGATGTGTTCATAAACTTAGAACCTGGGTCCGTGATCCGAGTAGATCCGTCACGTGACCCAATGGATCGAGTTAATAATCCTAAGTAAGATCCCGAAAACGTTTAATGTCATAAAATCATCTAAGAATGAAAATACCAAATTTTGACACCTTATTCTGAAACACCCTGTATATCGAAAATGAAACGTTCGCGAACTTATATTTTAAATTTTACTTTTAATCCCGATACCATACAGGTAAAACCCTGTCTACGTTGTACCTCTAATTTAGGAACATCGTACATATCGAAATGTTCAACATAGCGAAATTGACATAGGTCCGGTACTTCCCATCCTCCTACTCCAAAAAACCTGAATTGAATCGATGCACCAACAATTCCCCCTCCCGCTACTACCGAACCAAACCGGCAACACCGCGACCTTCTCGCATGTTCCCTCAAACACGGACGTGTGACGCAATAAACTCATGCACTGTCATTTCACGGCGTAATTTTCCACGGAAAATAGCCAGAGTTCTCTTTGTTTTCGTTTTACCTTCTCTCCCGGGTTGTTCAGATATTTTCCTACTTCTCCAGCGCTTGTCGTTGTGTCGTTCCCTTTGTTTTTAGGCCTGTTGAGGGGAAGTGCCGCACATAAATAACGATAGATCAAAGGGTGCACTGGCTAGCCAGCGTTGTTCTTGGCCTTTCATTATTGTAACACTCGACATACCAAAATTGTAAATTGTAACGTTTCGTAACGTCAATAGGATTGATACATCATGATCGGTGGTGAGGAGCTTTTTGAGCGCTCGTTCTGCTTAAACGAGTGCTTAAATGTCTGTAATTTTCGAATTTTGATCCGAAAATGGTTTCCAAAGATGAGTTCGACTCCCTGCTGACGAATCCGTGGTCAAATTCAATTCTGTCCGTGGGGCAGTCCGTAAACACAATAACTCTCGAACCGATTGTCCTAGAGCAGGCATGGGCAACCTACGGCCCGCGAATAGAATTTTCTTGGCTCGCTCATAAATTTTTTTTACACGACAAACCTCCAAATTAGCTCTTTGAATATGTAATGAGACCGTAGCAATTGCGAAAGAATATAATTTAAGAGACATTATACTACCAAACATTTGCAAAAATTCGGAAGTTTGACCGGACAAGTTAGAAATGAACGAATAGAGAAGTTGAAAAAGAATTTGGTGGGCAGCAGAATATCTTTGTGAAAAGTAATGAAGAAACTCAAGATATCGTTCGGGCAAGTTATATCGTTAGTAAGAAAAATGCAGGATAATCGAAGCCATTTTCAGAAGGGGAATTTATCAACTAGTGCTTATTGGAAATCGCGGATACTTTGTATCCAGATGAAAGAAAACGTTTGCAGAAGTAAGTCAAGAAGAACAGTCGAAAGACAGATAGATGCAATATCTGTAATTATAAAAGTAGCTTTTGGAAAAGTGGTGGAAACATCTGTTGCTTTTTCCATAGCATTGGGTGAAGCACGGACATTATTGATACAGCACAGTTAGCAATCTTCATTCGAGCAGTGGTTCAAAATTACAGAAGACTTCATGTTTTTTTTCATCTCTTCCATTGCGAGAAACATAATATAATAGACTACTGGCCCGTGTTGAAAAAATTATGGGTCATTTGAACCACCAGGTGACCTATCAAGAACGATATAAGAGCATAAAATAATAAGATTCAGCACTATGCCGTCACTTGTAAGCTGTCCAACTGAGTGTAGGTGAGAATTCGAAAGTACAGGTAGAGTGGGTACATTTTCGTCACATATTTTTGTACGGCATTCTTACCATCGATAAATCCGTGAAAAATAATAAGAAAAACGCGTAGCGCCGTAAAAAAATGTGGAGCCACAAAGTCAAATTTTTTTTTATTTTCCGACAATTATCTGTGTCATACTATTTCAATACTGCTTCTAAGTTCTAATCCATTATTCCGCAACGCCGTACAAAAATCATGCGACAAGGGGAAAAATCTAGGTTTGCAATTCCCTCTCTTTCCGTAGTCCAGGGGGTGATTTGACACAACATGAAATGAATTTATTTTGAAAGTATTTTATGCAATATGCAAAGATAATATTTTTCATTGCCGTAGAATCACGAAAAGACTATAAAAATTAGGACAAATAAATGGATTTTTTCTTTTGTTCCCTTTTGGACCAACGAAAATTTACGGCATATGAAAAAATATTATCTTTGCATAAAATACTTTCAAAATAAATTTATTTCATGTTGTGTCAAATCACCCCCTGGACTACGGAATTGCAACCCTAGATTTTTTCCCCTTGTCGCATGATTTTTGTACGGCGTTGCGGAATAATGGATTAGAAGCAGTATTGAAATAGTATGACACAGATGCCGTACAAAATCAAATGACCAAATTTACCCTGGTAATTGTCGGAAAATTGAAAAAAAATTTCGACTTTGTGGCTCCACATTTTTTTACGGCGCTACGCGTTTTCTTATTATTTTTCACGGATCTATCGATGGTAAGAATGTCGTACAAAAATATGTGACCAAAATGTACCCACTCTACCTGTATTTTTGAATTCTCACCTACACTCAGTTGGACAACTTACAAGTGACGGCATAGTGCTGAATCTTATTATTTTATGCTCTTATATCGTTCTAGATAGGTCACCTGGTGGTTCAAATGACCATAATTTTTTCAACACGGGCCTGTAGTCTATAAGGTTTATTTAAATTTTGTTGACTTCATTTTTTTACTGTTAGAAATTTTATTTTTCCCGTGGTCTACGAAACATTTTTCTATTTGGCCCCTTACAGAAAAAGGTTGCCCATGCCCACTAGCGCAGCTAGGGCGGGGGGGGGGCTTTGGGGCTGCAGCCCCCCCCCAAGGACTCTAACAGTTTCAATTTTTTCTGAGTTCATTTTTATTCAACTTTCGTAGTTGTTGTATCATCAAGAATTGTTCAGTTCAGCCCCCCCATAACAAAATCCTGGCTGCGCCACTGCCTATGCCTGTCCTAGAGAGTTGAGATTTTCAGGGTGAGTTCGGTTCCCAAATGCTGCGGTTAAGTTCGTTAACCAGACAAATCGTACAGGATGTTCCATAAAACATGGCATTCAAAATGTTCCTCAATATCTCAGACAAAACGGAACCAATCTAAATGAAATGTTACGGCCAAATGCTAGATGCTCATAACAAGCCTCATGCAGAATTTTGTGGCCAACGTTTGAACAGAACCATAGAAAATTCAATTGGAATATTGAAAAGAAGAATCTCTATATTTTCATTACAGGATAACCGATTCAAGTAAAATTTATTTTGTGAATCGAGACTGATATACTGAATATTCTTGCAAAATTTTTAGAGGATCGCACCATTAGAACCATAGAATAATTCAATTGGAATATTGAAAAGAAGAATTTTTATATTTTCATAACAAGACATCCGATTCGAGTGAAATATATTTTGTGAATAAAGATTGATATAGGTACTGAATGTTTATGCGAAATTTTAAGGGGATCGCATTATCAAAACCATAGAATTTAATTCCGATTCAAAAGAAAAATAGAACAAAAACTATCAAGTCAATTTTAATCAACATTTCCTAAAAATTGCGCAGGTATCCCCATAAGTAAAAGTCGTAAAGTGTCAAGTCCGGGCTTCTGGGGGGCCATGGAAGGTCTCCACGCCAAGAAATCAATTTTTCAGGAAAAAGCGCCTGAATAACAGGTAAAGACCGATTTGAAGTTTGACAAGTGGCCCCGACTTGCTGAAACCAAGTGTCCCGATTGGACCCATCAAAGTCTTGAAGGGCTGGTTAAAAAAATCGTTCAACATGTCCACATAACGATCAGAATCCACTGTTACTGCTCGACCGCGTCCGTCTTCGAAAAAGTACGGGCCATGATATAAGAAACATGTATTCTTAAGTATATCATGGTACGGCTAATAATGTCTTGGGCGTGTATTGCACACCAAACTGTGACCTTCCGACTATGCAATTGAGTTTCATGTTTCTGTTTGGGGTTTTCTGAAGACCAATTCCGGCAATTTTGTTGGTTTACATAGCAGTTGAGATGAAAATGGGCTTCATCAGAGAAAAAAAATGTTGATTTTGGTAATAAGCGCGCACACAGAACGAACGCTCCTCGCTCGTCCAGCGAACCATGGCGACTGAACTTCTCTATTCTTATTCAAAACAATTTTAGAGCGCCTTTAAATCGGAATTCCTTAGTTGAACACCCAGTATTTAAGTTTTTGAATGATTTCCAGAATATCGTTCCGATCGTGCTAAGCTTTTGCACTTATATCGGGTGTCCCAAGGTAAGTGGCCTATTAGATTATTATTTTCATTATTATGATAATTTTTTTGGTCCATCCTGTATAACTGACAACTATAATTCAAAAGCAGTGACATAGATCAGGTCAATATCTAATAACTTGCAAAATTTCTGACTTAAATCTCAAATATTGAGCAAACTGGAGTAATTTTTGTAACACGCCAATTTGATCTAATAGGCCACTCACCTTGGGACACCTGATATAATGATATATTAAGTGTCAATCTCAAGTCCCATACAAAATTTTGAGGTAAATAACTTATTGCTCCACCAATGAACGAGCAATCAAAAGCACCTGCTCCGGGCTTTCCTAAATTTTTCGCTAAAGAAACGCATTTATTATAATATGTTGATTTACCTGCAGCTAAAACGGAAATTGTAACATTTTCGACTAATTTTAGAATTGTAAGTAACACCGTAAACCAGGTCCGAAAAGTAACATACATGGAACAGATGTAACACCTGGAACGTCACTGGCCTGCGGGCAGGCGGAGGGGGATAAAATGACGGTGCGTTGTACCGCGTGCCTGCGAAAATAAGCACGGTTTGGTGTGGTGCGCATAGAAGGTGCGCAGCGGTCCGCTGCCTGACAGCAAGCGCACTCGGATGTTTTTTGCTCTGCGATCAGAGATGTGCGAAACTACGACCGCGTGTTAGTCCTACTGCGATGAAATTAAAATCTGTCAATTGACAGATTTTTTCTGTCAGTTTACAATTTACAGTATTTACACACTTAATCTGTCTATAGACACTTTTTGAGCGCTCGTTCTACTTAATGAGTGCCCAAATGTCTGTAATTCTCGAATTTTGAGTCGAAAATGGTCTCAAACGATAGGGTTAGACTCCCTGATAACGAATTCGTGGTCAAATTCAATTCTGTCCGTGGGGCCGTCCGGCTGTCCGTTAGCAAAATAACTTTCGAAGGGATTGTCCTAGAGACTTGAAATTTTCAGGATGAGTTCGGGTCCCAAATGCGGAAATGCCTTGGTTAAGTTCGTAATACAGCCAAATCGTACAGGGTGTTCCAGAAAATATGGCCATTCAAAACTTTGGTTCCTCAATATCTCAGAAAAAACGAAACCAATCGGAATGAAATGCTACGGCCAAGTGCAAGATGTTGAAAACAAGCCTTATGCAAAATTTGTGACCATAGTGTGAACAGAACCGTATAAATTCAATTGGAATATTGAAAAAAAGAAATTTCATCTTTATATAAAAGATATCCCATTCGAGTGATTTTTTTTTGTCAATGGAGATCGATATTCTGAATGTTAATCCAAAACTTCGTGGCCATAGTTTTAACAGAACCATAGAAAATTTAATTGGAATATTGAAAACAGGATATCCGATTCGACTGATTTTTTTTCTGTGGATAGAGATTGATATACTGACTCTTCATCCAAAATTTTATGGCTATAGCATAGTGTTAACAGAACCGTAGAAAATTCAATTTATTTTGAATAGCCCGCTATTTCGGTAGATGTCACGTTTAAAGCTGTCATTTTTGACATTTGACAAGTAGAAACTACGCCATTAATAAAAATGAAACGGTACACGCTACAAGAACGCATTGAAATCATCAGTAGCGCAACTAGAGCCGACTCATGGGGGGGTTACCTTGCTAGTTTACTGGTAAAAAAAAAAGAGAGAGAGAGAGATAGAGAGAGAGAGATAGAGAGAGTTCTTTTTGACCAATGGGGGGGGTTGTATCCCCAATAACCCCCCCCTGGGTACGCCAGTGGAAATCATTAAAATTCACTGTAAAAATGGAGAAAATTTGGCAGTAAAACTCGAACATTTTTGGGTCGTCGTGAAGCACCTTGTCGGACCGCAATAAAGAAATTGGTGTAAAAATTTAAGCTGTTGGGACAAGTTAGTGATGTGAAGAATGAAACCCGTGCACGTCGCTCGAGAACAGCCGAGAATATTACTGCTGTAGCCGAAACTATTGAAGAACAGTTACGGTGAGTGGATTGCGCTATCGAGATATGATTAATGATTTTTTATGGCCGAAATTGGATAGTATTGATCTGGACAACGTTTACTTTCAACAAAGAGGTTATTCCCCCAAAATTTTGTATGGGATTATATGGTTCTAATGATGCTATCCTCTTGAAATTTTACATGAACATTCAGTATATCATATTCATACACAAAATAAATTTCAATCGAATCGGATATCTTGTTATGGAAATATAGAGATTCTTCTTTTCAAAATTCAAATTGAATTTTCTATGGTTCTGTTTGAAACTATGTCCACGAAATTCTGCACGAGGCTTATTATGAGCATCTTACACGTTGCCGCAAGAGTTCATTTCAATTGGTTTCGTTTTGTCTTGATAATATTGTATTATTGAGGAAAACAATTTTTGAATGGCCTTATTTAAACACCGGTACGATAGGCTGGTTAACGAACTTAACCGCAACATTTGGAGACCGAACTCTCCCTGAAAACTCAAGTCTCTAGGAAAATCTCCTTCGAAAATTATCGTGCTAACGGTCTACCGGCCGGACGGACGACCCCACGGACAGAATTGAATTTGACCACGAATTCGTCATCAGGGGCTTCGTTTGAAAACATTTTCGGCTCCAAACTCGAAAATTACAAATAATCGGTCAAAACGATATAGCACTCGGTAGAACGAGTTCTCAAAAATTATTTTTCGAAAATATTTTTTGGCCGGTTATGAGTACGCATCAAAAACCTTGTAGGGTGTCGAAAATATTTCCAAAAAACCATTTTTCTCTAATTTCAACAACTGTATCTCAGAAACAATGCTTCAGATACCCACAGTTCATAGTAACTTTACGTCGTAAAATCATCTAAGGATGAAAGATCCCGAATTTGGTGCACCTTATTGTGAAACACATTGTATGCAAAAGGACGTGCTTGAATAAATTTTATGGAACCCCTATTTTTGAGTGCACGTTCTATTCAGACGGAGTGCTATATCGTTTTGCCCACATGTCTGTAATTTTCGAATTTTGAACCGAAAATGGTCTCAAACGATAGGGTTCGACTCCCTGATGACGAATTCGTGGTCAAATTCAATTCTCTCCGTGGGGCCGTCCGACCGTCCGTTAGCACAATAACTTTCGAAAGGATTGTCCTAAAAACTTGAAATTTTCAAGATGAGTTCAGGTCCCAATGGCTCGGTTGAGTTCGTTAACCAGTCAAATTATACATGGTGTTCCATAAAATATTGCCATTTAAAATTTTTGTTCCTCAGTATCTCAAACAAAACCAATCGAAATGAATGTTGCAGCCACATGCCAGATGCTCATAATAAACCTCATGCAAAATTTCGTTATCATTGCGTGCACAGAACCATAGAAAATTAATTTGGAATATTGAGAAGAAGAATCTTCATATTTCCATAAAAAGATATCCGAGTGAAATTTTGTGGATGAAGTTTGATATACTGAATATTAATGCAGAATTTTTTGGTCGTAGTGTTAACAGAACCATAGAAAATTCAATTGGAATATTGAAGAGAAAAATCTATAGATTTCCATAACAGGATATCCGGATTCGAGTGAAGTTCTTTTGTGAATAAAGACTGAAAAACTGTTCAAGCAAAATTTTAAAAGGATCCCATCATCAGAACCATGGAATTTAATTTTTTTCAATAATTTATTGTTAACTTATTTTATTTTCTGAATAATTTCCAGAATATAATTCTGATTGTGCTAAGATTACGCATTTATATATACCTATCCCAAGTTCCAAACAAAATTTCGAGGCTCGGTCTCAAAAGGTCCTACTCAAGGCTTTTCTTAAAGTAAGTTCAAAATATAAAAGACAAAGAACATGCGCGAATATAAAAAGTACATATGTAGTTGGTTTTAAAAATTCGAAGATAGAAGTAGCAGGTCTCTGCTCTGGCGTAGAAATAGTTATACCTAATGTCAAATATTATAAAATATTCTGGGTGGTTCGTAAGTTATGGCAACTCAAAGAAATCCACCAAATAGAAAAACAACCTGTATCTTTGTGATGAAACTTGTCAGACTCATAAAATATAGTATATTCCAAACCTGCTAGATAGGTATTGGACATCATTGTACTAGGTTTATGTCTAGAAATTTCTGAAGAATACAAAAAAACTAATAATATACAGGGGTTGTATTTAAAATGAGAAAGTTGGTATCGGCCACTGTCACATGACACACCCTATATAATTAAAAAAAATGCGTATCTAAAGATACGAATCGACATGTCCAAGCGTTTAACCCAACACGCTTTCATTCATTTGTTATCGAATTTATTCCATTTGGCTGTTCCACACTGTATACACTCATATACAGGGTGGTCCAGATTGTAACCAAGAAATTTTTTTTATCAAAAATAAGCCCTAGTTTGTCATATAAACATATTTCGAGAAATGTTTCCTCTCAGAGATACGGGGTGTTAAAATTATTGAAAAAAAAAACGTTTCTTATTAATAACTTTCCTACTGCTTGAAATATTTTCATGAAATATGAGATAAAGGTTTTGAGCGTCAGGGAGCACTTTTTGCATAGTATCATTTCTTTTCTATTCTACCAGTGGCGTCCGTACTACAGCGACACTGAATATTTTCAGATAAAAAAGTGATAAACCACTGGTTTTTCCGAAAATAAATATTTGTTATTCAGATCCTTATTTAATTTGGAGAAAATTCGGTCACTTGACTTTTTGCTGTACAAGTCACCGTTTACTTTTAAAAAAATAAAACACATTCTCATGCATGAAGAAATCGCCAAAATTTAATAAGGTTTAGTCCGTTCACGAAAGGTTGAGCCTTCGGTTGGCTATGGAAATTTGGCATATTCCACTGTGAATATTAAAATTTCAGGTTATGTTGTTTATTTCTTGTCAGATTGATGCGCAATGTTGTCAATATTGCAATATAGATTTTTCTGATAAAGCGCAATCTCGTCGTACGAGGCGGGTACATTCGGCAACGTTGACTTTATTTTACGTTATGACAGCAAATACTGCCAAATTCAGATAAATAAACGAACGCCTACTATGCGCTCAAACTTTCGTGAACGGACTATAGGTACATAATAATGATAAGAGTTTTATTGCTATATCAAATTTTGACGATTTCTCCATGCATGAGAATGTGTTTTATTTTTTTAACCGTAAACGGTGCCTTGTACAGCAAAAAGTCAAGTGACCGAATTTGCTCCAAATTAAATAAGGACTTGAATAACAATTTTTATTGTCGGAAAAATCAGTGGCGTGTCATTTTTTATCTGAAAATATTCAGTCTCGCTGCGGTACGGACGCCACTGGTATAATAGAAAAGAAATGATATCATGCAAAAAGTGCTCCTTGACGCTCAAAACATATGTCTCAAATTTCATGAAAATGTTTCAAGCAGTGTGGAAGTTATTAATAAAAAACATTTTTTTCTATAATTTTAACACCCCGTATCTCGGAGAGGAAACATTTCTCGACATATGTTTATACAACAAACTAGGGCTTATTTTTGATGTAGAATACATGTTTAAATTTTCTTGATTTAGATCTGGACCACCCTACTTGTACAGGGTGGGAATATTTCGATGTTTTAGCACTACAACTTTTAAACCAGAGGAGATAGACAAAATCTGATACCCACTTCTCGATCTCTTTTTCTTAGAAACTAACAACAGTAGTATTCATTTTTGGCTACCTTCTTTTGTTTTCGAATTATTAGCGAAAATTGGAAAAGTGGCAATATCGAGAAAAATTCATATCTCCGCTAATACTGATGATAGAGCTCTGAAATTAAAACATTATACAGGCACTTTTTACGTAGAATCCAGTGCATACTCGCCTTTTTTGCACCATTTCTATTACGGAGCTATGACCCAAAGTTATGTTTTTTAAATGGAAATACTAGATTTTTGTGGCATTTTCTTAAAGCTTAATTTTTTCTGATTTCAAAAATATATAACATTGTATGGTTTGTATCAATATGAGTATAGAAAATGGTCAAAAACCTATTTTCATTTGCTACTCAATATTTTCTATGGTTGACGAGCACAGAAAAATGGAGCTTCCTATAACAAGAGCAGTCTCCTTCCGTCAATCTCATTATTTCTATGCTTTCAACTAATTTCTCCAAAAAATTCGAACATGGATATATTTCATAAAAACTTATATCTTGAAATGGATTTGGAAATAACAAAAAGATCCACATGATCCTCCGTTTCAATCGATATACTTAGTTATAATGAGATGGATGCAAGAGAATATTTTTATTGCACTCCAGAATAAATACGCACAAGTGCTTAGTAGTCTATTTCAAATCGCATATGAAATAACGCATATATAAATATGATTGAACTTATCAATTCAATCAGAAAAGTAATAAAGGAAAAATATTTTCAATACCTAATAGTGATTACAATAAAAGGTCAGTAGGTTATAACTAAGATGTCTTATTTTAGACATCTTAGTTATAACTTAGAATGAGGGATCAAGTTTCACAGCAGTTCATCTTGGAGAAATTGAGTAAAGAGCATAGAAATGAAAAGAATACTGGAAAGAGATTGTGGTAATTATACGATGCTAAATTTTTCTGTGCTCATCAACAGTTGAAACCATAGAAAATATTGAGATGAAAATAGGTTTTTGATCATTTTCTATACTCATATTGATACAAACAATACAATGTTATATATTTTTGAAATCAGAAAAAGCTTTCAGAAAATGCCTTAAAAATCTAGTATTTTCATTTAAAAAACATAACTTTGGGTCATAGCTCCGTAATTAGAAATGGTGCAAAAAAGGCGAGTACGCCACTGGCTTCTACGTAAAAAAGTGCCTGTATAATGTTTTAATTTCAGAGCTCTATCATCAGTATTAGCGGAGATATGAATTTTTCTCGATATTGCCACTTTTCCAATTTTCGCTAATAATTCTAAACAAAAGAAGGTAGCCAAAAATGAATACTACTCTCGTTAGTTTCTCAGAAAAAGAGATCGAGAAGTGGGTATCAGATTTTGTCTACCTCCTCTGGTTTAAAAGTTGTAGTGCTAAAACATCGAAATATGCCCACCCTGTACATGTACTACTTTTTATGTCCTCGGTATGACAAGTTGACCATTGACAATGATTCGTTGAATTCCAAGAAGTATTACCTACATAATTTCACATGTTATACAAAATAATAATATATTAAATTTTTATGGAATTACATCTCCGGGAATTCTCAATCAACTGTTACTTTGAATTCGAAAACAACTACCCTCTAATATTTACGTCACTTGCCTGAATGAACAACCAATAAAAATTATGAAAAATTTCATTTCTTCATTAATGATACACTGTTACACACCTCTTGTTATGAGCCATATCGTGATGTTCTGTAGATACCCTATTCCTGCAGCCTCACCATAACAGAAGAACAAATTGAGTGGAAAAACGCCGAGAAAACTAAACAAACACAGACAAAATAATACATAGGTATAGCTTCATGCAATAACATGACCAACTGATTTTGTAGATTGAAGTAATCGCTGCATAATAAGACAATTGCTCAACACATGTACAACACATACAATCGGAATTCCGAGTATGTTTAAAAAAATTTAAGAAAGCCCTGAGTAGGGCCTTTGAGCGCCCGTTCATTGGTGGAGCAAAGAGGCTATTACCTCGAAATTTTGTATAGGACTTGAGATTGATACTAAATAAATAAATGCAAAATGTCAGCACGATTGGTATGATATAGGTACTCGGGAAATTATTCAGAAACTGAAATATGTAAAAACTAGCCAATTAAAAAAAATCAATTTTATGGTTTTGATGATGCGATCCTTTTTAAATTTTGCTTGAACATATCAGTATATCAATCTTCATACTAAAAATGAATTTCACTCGAATCGAATATCTTGTTATTAGTAGAAGATCCGAATCTGATTCGACCTTCATCGAGCTGATAATAGAATAAAACTTATTTTATAATAAATTTAGTATATTAGAAAATATATTAAAAATGGGTTGTCAAGATAATAAAGAAATTTTATACTTGATTAAAGTATTAAACATATACACTACTGGAAAAACTTAAAGGATAAAAAAAAATTCCAAATTTTTGGGCAATTTTCAACATGCCGTAACTTTGAGAGGAATGGTCGTACAAGCAATTTAAAAAAAGGAAATTGTAGCTCCAAGTGTCTTATTTTTGGATTAGAACTTCAAAAATTTTAAGTTTCAGTGGTTTTCGAGTAATGATAGAAAAATCAGAAACAAAAAAATTCTCAAAATTTACCACTTTTTTTTTCTTGTCTACGAGCGTGGAAATTTTATTTTTGCATAATCGTTATGATGATGGGATACTTTGTTAATTCAGCTTTAATTTATTTTTTATTGTCCTCAAGACGTCCACTTCTCACCGAGATATCGGTCTTCAAATGGAAAAGGATCCATTTGTCTTTGATTATCGATTTCTCAGCATCCAATGATCGCACAGAAAATTAAAGGAGGGTTTCAAGACCTTAAATGAACTCCCATTAATGAACAACCATTGCTTATTCATAGAATTTTTTTTTCTTCATTTCGCATCAATATAAAAATTTAACAAAAAAAGGTCTTTTGGTGGTTTCTTGAAAAATCTACCGCTGGATCGAAAATGTTGAGGAAACCAATAACGTTAAGTGTGACTTTCATAGTTCAATATGTTGATAAAAACCTTACGAAGAGCCAACTCAATCCAGCGAGCCGTTTTTTTGTTTGACTCGATTGAATTTTTGAAAAAAAAATAAGGATCACGTTTTTTGCTCTGAGAAGCTCATAATCTTTAAAAAAGGCAAAAAAGAATTTTCTCGAGCTTTTTCCACATTTTAATTGCAGATAGTACATAAATTTCAAAAAAAGAAAAATAAAATAAAGTAACAAATAAATTTTTATTAATTTAATAATCAAAGACAAATGGATCCTTTTTCATTTGAAGACCGATATCTCGGCGAGAAGTGGACGTATTGAGGTCAATAAAAAAATAAATTAAAGCTGAATTAACAAAGTATCCCATCATTATAACGATTATGCAAAAATAATATTTCCACGCTCGTAGACAAGAGAAAAAGTTCTTATCCAAAAACTAGATACTTGGAGCTACAATTTCCTTTTTTTTAAATTGCCGAAAAATTTGGAATTTTTTTTTGATCCTTTAATTGTTTCCAGTTGTGTAGTATGTGCAGACGTAGGGTTGCCTATAATTTACCTGGACAAGCTACTGGGTTGCCAGGTATAAACAGGTATGTCGATAATAGTTACTTTCACTTGTTATAATAAGAAAAAAAAGTTATATCAGCATTAGCGCTGTTTTATTACGAACACGTTGATATACGGTTGTCTGCAAAACATCTGGTCCTAACAGGGGTTTGCGAATTTAAAAAAATTAAATTTCAACGCGACTTTTTTTTTCGGGAAATTTTTAAAAATGCAGGATAGTAGGGGTATACCCCTACCTTCCATAGTTTGCGTAACGAGCATGCGTACTTTTTTATATTCCAGGCCCCGTCAGAGACGACTGCAACAGTATAAAATGTTCTTATTATCTTGATGTTGCAACATTCAATGAAAAATCACTTTTATAAAAATAATTAAAAATATTTGTACAGGATTTTCTTGACAACCCATTTTAATATATTTTCTAATATACTAAATTCATTATAAAATATAAGTTTAATTCTACACTACTGGAAAAAATTAAAGGATCAAAAAAATTCCAAATTTTTCGGCAATTTTCAACATGCCGTAACTTTGAGAGGAATGGTCGTACAAGGAATTTAAAAAGAGGAAATTGTAGCTTCAGGTGTCTAGTTTTCGGATTTGAACTTCAAAAATTTTAAATTTCAATACCCGTTATTAAATTAATAAAATATTATTTCTTAGTTTATTTTATTTTTTGAAATTTATGTACTATCTGCAATTAAAATGTGTAAAATGCTCGAGAAAATTCGTTTTTGTCTTTTTTTAAAGATTATGAGCTTCTCAGAGCAAAAAACGTGATCCTTATTTTCTTTCAAAAATTCAATCGAATCAAACAAAAAACGGCTCGCTGGATTGAATTGGCTCTTCGTAAGGTTTTTATCAACATATTGAACTGTGAAAGTCACACTTAACATTATTGGTTTCCTCAACATTTTCGATCCAGCGGTAGATTTTCTAAGAAACCACCAAAAGCCCTTGTTTGTTAAACTTTTATATTGATGCGACATGAAGAAAAAAAATTTCTATGAATAAGCAATGGTTGTTCATTAATGGGAGTTCATTTAAGGTCTTGAAACCCTCCTTCAATTTTCTGTGCGATCATTGGCTGCTGAGAAATCGATAATCAAAGACAAATGGATCTTTTTCCATTTGAAGACCGATATCTCGGCGAGAAGTGGACGTATTGAGGTCAATAAAAAAATAAATTAAAGCTGAATTAACAAAGTATCCCATCATTATAATGATTATGCAAAAATAAAATTTCCACGCTCGTAGACAAGAAAAAAATAAGTGGTAAAATTTTGAGAATTTTTTTGTTGCTGATTTTTCTATCATTACTCGAAAACCACTGAAACTTAAAATTTTTGAAGTTCTAATCCAAAAACTAGACACTTGGAGCTACAATTTCCTTTTTTAAATTTCTTGTACGACCATTCCTCTCAAAGTTACGGCATGTTGAAAATTGCCGAAAAATTTGGAATTTTTTGATCCTTTAAATTTTTTCCAGTAGTGTATTGTCTGCTCGGTGAAGGTCAATTTAGGTTCGGATGTTAAAGGGCCCACTCACTAAGAGGGAAGCGCGAAGACTTGAATGCGCGTTGTACGGGGTACAGTTAAAACAGTGTATGTATGGCGTAAATTTGGAATGCGCAATTATCTCCGTCGGAATCAAGATAGTTTTTATTTTTGTCGTGTGCATTGTTCACCGTACGTGGAAGAATGGAATGACCAAAAACGACCGTGTATGGGCAACAAGTCTGGGCACGTTTCATATTTTTAGCAATAGTGTCGGGTTCCCTATTAATACATTGGACATTTTTTCCTAAATAACAACACACGCCACTGCCATTAACATCAGATCTTTTTTCGACGTCATCTCACGCTCGTCGCACATCCAAACCAACACGCAAAAGTGTATGTGTGTGGGAAATATGAATGCACACGTTTGCTTTACAGCAAACGTGCAGATATTTAACTGCGCATTCTTCCTTCTTAGTGAGTGGGCCCCTTTAGACTATATGGAAATGTGGAGATTTTTCTTTTCAATATTCAAATTCAATTTTATATGGTTCTGTTTACACTATGGCCTGAAAATTTTGCATGAGGCTTATTATGAGCATCTTGCGTGTGTTTCATTTCGATTGGTTACGTTTTGTCTGCGATATTGAGGAACAAAAATTTTGAATGGTCATATTTTATGAAATACCCCGTACGATTTGGCTAGTTAACGAACTTAACCAAGGCATTCGGGAACCAAACTCACCCTGAAAATCTCAATTCTCTAGCTAGAGGACAATCGCTTCGATAATTATCGTGCTAACGGACGGACGGCTCCACGGACAGAATTGAATTTGACAACGAATTCGTCATCATTTGCTTACAAAAACTTCTCGGTTATACCAACTTCTCTACTAGCCTAGTTCCCTGAAATAGGTCGTCTGGTACAAGTACAGAATTTCTGACTTAAATTTTGAATATTTTTTAATGCCTACAACCATAGATGAATAAGTTTATTTATCTATGCTTACAACAGCTGACAGACTACAGTTGCTGATTGTGTAATTTGAATTTGAAGGTTATGAGGTTATCAAGATGAAAAAATATTTACTTTCTGTTTCAATCTTTTTAAATATCGCACAATCCAACGAAAACTTTTCTATATTTCATATGGAACATTTATCTTAAGAATAATTGAAACTATACTAGCTAATTTAAAATGTGCAGCAAATTATGTCATCAGTCTATAAGGAAAATTTCCATGTTTCGATCATTGGCTGCTAAAAATTATTACGAATGTTTAGAGATTAGACCAGGAGCAACTCAAGCAGAAATTAAGGAGGCTTACTACAGTTTATCTATGAAATATCATCCTGATCGAAATAAGGGCGAAGAAGCTTCAATCAGATTTAGGGAAATTACCGAGCTTATGAAGCTTTGAGGAATATAAGAGTGAGGAAGCTTTATGATAAAGGTTGGTATTTCTAGATGAAAGCCAAGTCATAAACAAAAGAATTAGTTCAAATATCTGCCATAAGTTATTTGGAGTCAGTAGATCAATTCCTTTCAAGATGTATACAATTCAGGGTTGTTATCATTAGTCTTAACTCAATTATAGTATTTGTTTTGAAGAGTTTCGTGCTCCTGAGCTGTTCCGGTGCTTGTGCGCAACCAATGGCAACCTGTATTTTGTACTTTTGAGTTACTCAGGAGCACGAAACTCTTCAAAACAAATAGGCTATATGAGGTAGGCAAGAAGAATAAGGTCTTTTTAATCTGGGTTCCTGGCTATTCGGGAATCGAGCAAATGAAGAGGCCAATACTCTTGCAAAAGAGCGTGCACAAATGTCACTCATTGGCCCAGAACCTTTCTGTGGCTTAAGTAAATGTACCTACAAGAAGGAGTTTCTGGAGAGGGAGTAAGCTGAAAAATTCTGGCAGAATCTTCCAGGGATGGATCATTCCACTAAGTTCCTTTGGAACTTTGAGAGAGCAAGATCCAAAAGATATCTGGATCTTGGTAAGAAACAATTACACTTCTCACTGTCGCCTCAGGAAGCACCTGTTGAAGATGGGTTTATTCGACACCGATGAGTTGTGGTTCTGTGGGGAGGAGAAAGAAAACCTCCATTCACTTAGTCACGAAATGCTGCTGAGGAAAGAATGCCTTGGGCAAGAGTTTGTAGGAGTGAGGAATTAGCCTCGTTGAAGCCTTCACAGATATTGGATTTCATCAGATCTCTGGAACTGGAAGGCGAGCTCTAAAGTGGTGATAACAGATCTATAAGGTGGCACAATAGACCTTGAGGGTGCAGTGAACTGTAACCCCTTTTATAAATATAACTATCATTAGTCTTCATCAAATCTGGACAAAAATGAAAATTTAAATTATTATTAAATTTACAATTATTGTAAAGTGAACATCCAAGATAAAATGGAGTATGTTGTTTAATTTGTTATACAGGTTTGGAAATTCACATATGAAATATACGATATACATCAGACAGAGAATTCTTCCCTCCAGTTGCACAGATGAATAGTTGTGACAATCACTTGCTGTAACACACTGAATTCAGTTGTCTTACTTCATTATTCTAATAAGTGCAAAGATTTTCGCAGGAGCACTTCACCTTAATCAAACATTTTTTAATTATTTATGTTTCAGAGACTGGGAGTGAAAACCTATAAAGTTTCTAAGAAATGCAGAATCCTCCCAGAATATATTTCAATCGATTTCATTATTCTAGTCTTTTCTCTCTCTTATCATTTAGAGGAGCGGAGTTCTTTAGTATGGTAGGCAACAGTAAATACTTGAATCGAGTATTACGGGCAACCTGACAAATTAAAAATTCTATACGTGAAGTGCGGGTTCCCTACCATACTGCGATAAGAGAAAGACAAGACTAGATTATCGTAGTAAGACAGTTGAATTCATTCAGTTATCGCACTTGATTATCTCGCCTATTCATCTGTGCAACTGGAGGGAAGAATTCTCTGTCTGATGCCTTGTATATCGTATGTTTTCGATGTGAATTTCCAACTCGGTATATTACAAATAGAGGTAACAACCAAGGCTCTTAAGAAGGTTTCCGATTTTATGAACACCATTGACGATCTTAATGGGTTTCCATGAATGAGTAGGAATGTGAACTAAAGACCTACATGATTGCAGTTCCCAGAAGGCTAACCTAGCCAATATGACCCCCGTTTTAATAATAATAATATACAGGTTTGGAAATTCACATTGGAAACATACGAAATTCAATGCATCAGAAAGAGAATTTTGCCGTGCAGCTGAACAATGGTATAATGGAAAGGTTCACGTGATTCTAAACTCTCTGAATAAACGACCGATTGGAATTTTGTAGTTTGGTCTCTCTCTTATCGTTAGGAGTGGCTTAATCGAGCAGTATGGTAGGGAACCTGCAGTTCTCGCTTTGAGTATTACGCTCAGCCTGACGCATTAACTCAAGGCGTCTCAAGCGCAACATAGCATGTAAATCTGTTGAGTATAGCACCGTCCAACTGCACAGCAAAATACTCTCTCTAATGCATTGAATATCGTATGTTTTCGATGTTAATTTCCGAATCGTATATACGGTTGATCAATCCTAAAGTAAAACAGCATGGTACATTTCATTCAACTTAAAATTTTAAGGACTAACTATGAGAACTGGCCCCAATGTAATGGAAGATGAGGAAATCAACAAATTTTACCAGTCCCGACAGACAAGATCTAGACCCCCACCTCCGACTGGTAGAACTCCGTTTTATGATTTTGATGAATGGTCTAAGAGTCACTATGGAGCAACTTTAGCAAGAGACATAGCAAGGAAAAAGAGAAGGCAAGCGGAAGAATCAGAAAGAAAAGATAAAGTAGAGGAAGCTAAAAAGAGAAAGTTTTATTCAGTATTTTATCATGACGTGTTTCATGGTGTATATACTAGCAAGACACGAGGATTATGATGTTGTTAAAGGAAATATGGATAAAACTCAGAGATGAAGTCTAGTGTTAAATATTTTATTTAATTTGTAAATATTAAAATTATATATGATCAGTTAAGGTTGAGTATTTTTTGATAAACAGTTCATAAGGAAACAGGTAAAAATGGATCAGAAGTATTCAGATAAATCAATAATAAAATTCAGCAAGTTTGCAATTATGTCGCTATCCTTTTGGTAATTCATATAGTCTAAGAGCCCGTGAACCCCAGACCTTCGTTATTTTATAAAAGCTGAAAACTTGTCTACGCATGTCTACGATGGACCATTATGAAATTTGGGTTACCCTGGCTTTGGCAGGTGAAAGGTATTAAAGGGGTGTAAAATACTGATCTAATTTCGTCAAATTATAAAGTGTGATTTTTTGATATTATCTTCAGAATATCATTATAAATCACGTCATTAATTGCCAGACACTCACTATAGTGGCAACCCCTTGCCAGGCACCCTTAATGTTCATAAAATTATATGTAATTCTACTTACGTTATAGAATAAAAGCTAATTTTTATAATGATACTTGGGCAATAATAAGATGATGTTTCCTCATTAGCCAGACATTTTGATAGTGCCAACCCTTTGCCAGACAAGCTTGTAGTTTAGCTGCAGGTGCGAGCGCGAGACAGTATTTATGAGTGGGTGCGAGTGAGACGGCATGATTATAATGACTTATGCAAATACATTTTTTGGTACAGATTCATATAACTAATTATTTAAGTGAATCTCGAAAACATCTGAAGGAAAAACATTAGATGCTACAACTAAATTAAATTGTTGATAGAATAAATTAAAATTTTTAACAATTTTATTTAGTTGTAGCATCGAATGTCTTTTCTTCAGATGTTTTTGAGATTCACTTAAATGATTAGTTATATAAATCTGTACCAAAAAATTTTTTGCATAAGTCATTATAATCATGCCGTCTCACTCGTACCCACTGTCTCGTGCTCGCACCTGCAGCTAAACTACAAGCTTGTCTGGCACTATCAAAAATGTCTGGCTAATCAGGAAACATTATCTTATTATTGCCCAAGTATCATATGTATCATATATAAAAATTAGCTTTTATACTATAACGTAAGTAGAATTACATATAATTTTATGAACATGAAGGGTGCCTTGCAAGGGGTTGCCACTATAGTAAGTGTCTGGCAATTAATGACGTGATTTTTAATGATATTCTGAAGGTAATATCAAAAAATCACACTTTATAATTTGACGAAATTAGATCAGTATTTTACAGCCCTTTAATACCTTTCACCTGCCAAAGCCAGGGTAACCCAAACTTCATAATGGTCCATCGTTCTTACCTATGTTGGAAGCATGCGTAGACAAGTTTTCAGCTTTTATAAAATAACGAAGGTCTGGCGTTCACGGGCTCTCTAATACATTCACATTTGTGTAACAGTATTGTTCACTCCAATTAAGACAGCAAAATTAATGAATCAATCAATAAAGCACAGATTTGAGAATATCAAATATTGACCATATACAGGGTGTCCCATTACTCGACGTCAACCCGGAACCGGGTGAAAAGGCTAGTAATGCTGGTTGTCAGAAAAATATAAAAAAAAATCTAAGTTGCATGATTTTAAAATAATGCGCATTTAAAAAAACACGCAGAATTCCACACCCTGTGACAGTCTTTTCGCTCCTGTTGCCACAAATATCAACTTTTTCCAACTTTTTTCTTTGCGGTGTAACCTTGAATAATGTTTGTCTAAACTGTAATCAAAATTTTGATACCAGCTGATCTAGGTTTCATAAAAATAGGGCTTACTTCTCAGAAAAAAAATTCGAAATAAAAACAATTGCCTAGTTTCAACTGACTGTATTGAAAAAAAATGTACTACATAGGTTTGGCATGTTTTTTCAAAAGTTGGCGCATTTAGTGAGGATTCCAAAATGGTATAATACTTGTTTAATTGTAGCTGCCGTAGTTCAAATTTATTTTCGATTGCCTTTGCATACACTTTTTCGTTAACTGCTTCCCAGTAATAAAGTCCGGCCACGAGATTGGACCAGAACGTCCGATCCATCTTCCGGCAAAAAATGTTACCACCAGAAAAAAAAATTTTCAGAGAAATTTCTCCGGAAAATTTTTTCTTGAAAAATTATTTTCTCGGGAAATTTTTTTTCTGATAACATTTTTTCCCGGAAGATGGATCGGACTTTCTGGTCCAATCTCGTGGCCGGCCCGTTCACCGGACTTGAATCCATTGGACTTATTACTGGGAAGCAGTTAACGAAAAGTGTATTCAAAGGCAATCGAAAATAAATTTGAACTACGGCAGCTACAATTAAACAAGTATTATACCATTTTGGAATCCTCACTAAATGCGCCAACTTTGAAAAAACATGCCAAACCTACGTAGTATACATTTTTTTTCAATACAGTCAGTTGAAACTAGGCAATTGTTTTTATTTCGAATTTTTTTTCTGAGAAGTAAGCCCTATTTTTATGAAACCTAGATCAGCTGGTATCAAAATTTTGATTACAGTTTAGACAAGCATTTATCGAGGTTACACAGCAAAGAAAAAAAGTTGGAAAAAGTTGATATTTGTGGCAACAGGAGCGAAAAGACTGTCACAGGGTGTGGAATTTTGCGTGTTTTTTTCAAATGCGCATTATTTTAAAATCATGCAACTTAGATTTTTTTTTATATTTTTCTGACAACCAGCATTACTTGCCTTTTCACCCGGTTCCGGGTTGACGTCGAGTAATGGGACACCCTGTATAAACATATAAGATTAGATTAGAGGAGGGGCTACAGATCAAAACCGACCTTGCGAGCACTTTGACCGTAAGATCTATTGTGCATCCCCGCGCTGTTTACCAGTCAGGCAGCAATGTCTCAATGAACTTCACCACCTTTCTGGGGGTCACATCCGTAACCGTTTCTTTTCTGGTGATCAGCTTCACACTCACATAGCATGTGTCTGGCTGTCTCGGTGGCTTCCTGACAGATGCGACATGTGCTATCGGGCGCTTTTCCCATGTTTTTTAAGTGATACCTCACGGGACAGTGCCCAGTGAGAGCGCCCGTCTTTTTACTCAGTTCCAATTTGCTGAGTGAGAGAACTTTCTTGGTCCAGCTCGTCGAGTGAGAGAGAAGTGACCTAGCTTGCCTTTGACCATTGGTCGTACGCCAGGACGTTCCCAGTCCTTAATATCCATGCCTGATGGCTGGCTGGGAAGCCGCAAAACGGTTCTGGTCCAGTGAAGGGGGTTGTCCCTCCTTCCCAGGCCAGTTGGTATAAACAGAGGTATATTGAATAGATTCAAGTGTATATTAAAAATCTCTTTAATAAGTATTTGTTCTTACAATCACCACTTTCAACACTATCTATCCACTTTTTCCTAACAGAAAACCAATAAAAACCAAACAAAACGTTGCAACCATAATCACTTTCACTCTATTATCTTCATTGTCTAGTTGTTGTGGAACGGAGATAGCTACTTTTTCATTATTATTTCTTGAGGTTGTGGAGCTCATATACTGCAAGGAACTTAAAACTTTTCTATTTTCTTCCTGTAGACTCTCTAGTTTAGTAGCAATTTTCCATGCTCCATTGCAACAGACTCTATCATTTTTGAATCTAATTTCTCCAATTTTTTATCTATAACTTTTCTATTTTCTTCCTGTAGACTCTCTAGTTCACTAGCAATTTTTCCATACTGCTTTGCAACAGACTCTATCATTTTTGAATCTAATTTCTCCAATTTTTTATCTATAAACATCATAAGGTCGTGTTTTCTAAGTTTTGTATATGAGAACGCCAAAAATGAACCGGTTATACTGAGGATGATGCCGAAATATTTCGTATACTCCATTTGAGATCTGTACTTTTCATGGGAATCTCTAACTGCATTGGAATAGGCTGTGAATAGGTCTCTTTCTGCTTTGTCATATTCTTGGAACGTTAAATTCACTTCATGTTCTAATTTCAATAGCTGTAAAAATATTCTAGAATCATATAAACTGTTTCAGAATAGTTTATTATGAAACAAGCGTATAATGATAGCTATTATTCACGAGGTGAAGTTTAGGCTATAAGCCGTAGGCGAGTGGCCTAAACCTAAATTACCAAGCGAAGAACAGACATTATACAGGAGTAGTATGGTATACTAAGACCCTTCTATTACAGGTCGTCGCCTTAATACGCAAATCACATAAGTACCAAAACCCAAAGTTTACAGGGAGGAAAAAAACTGTAAATCAGTTGATGTGCTTAAGTAATTTGTTTCTATATTTTCAGGTAACGTTAATTTATTTTATTCTGTTTGTGTATTTAAATGTGAAAAAAAATTCAAAATTTCAATTTCCATCATTTTGCTGGACTTGATTTTCAGAATATTTTCTTTTTTATTTTGGAGTTATGGGATTTCGGCGAATAAATGAAAATTGTATTTTGGAAATAAGTTTATTGAACATAACAAAACTAAAAAATGAAATACACACCAGTTTTCAGAAGCATGATAATCTCGAGTTATGCTTGCCTTCAAACTCCTAAGCACTGGCGTACCCAGGGGGGGGGTTATTGGGGATACAACCCCTCCCCCCATTGGTCAAAAAGAAAAAAAATCAAAGTAAAATTTATTAATTTTTTTTTTACCAGTAAACTAGCAAGGTAACCCCCCCCATGAGTCGGCTCTAGTTACGCTAATGCTCCTAAGATGTTCATACTTTGACTTTTTAATTGGAATTCGACATGAATATAGAGGTGGAAGATCTTCAATTTTGGTTGGAATGTTGTAATTTTTCTTACGCCGAACTGGGAGACTTGACCATTCATGAATGTGTCTCAATTTGTATTGGATTGTGCCATCTGGATCATATCTTAGTTGTCTTATAGAGTTCACTGAAAGCACTGCAGCTTTGATTTTTCATTAGTTACGCACTTACACCTCTCTTTTAATGTTTTCTGTGGTTTTTAAAAATTGTACATCCAAACATCATCAATTTTTCCTAAATATTCTAAACCAGTCTATCTTTTTCTTTAATTTTTCTCCTGCTCCCAGTATCAACATTCCTTCTTTTGCGTCGCCTTCGAGTTCTTTGAGCTGATTTATCCCCAATCCTTTTTCAATTATTGTGTCTTGCTGTTCGAGATCATTGTTTTCTTCCAGTTCTTCATCAGATGAACTAGAATCAGGTTTCCAGTCATCAAGATTTCGGAGCTTAGTTCTGGGTCATCTCGTCTTTTTGTTTTTTCTGCGCCTTGGGCCTCTTTTTCGATGATTTGGTCATATAGTTCACGGTTTTCACTGCTCAGTTCTGAATTTTCAAATTCGATAAGTCGTTAGAAGTTAGCTAGAAGATTTTTTGGAGTTCGTCAGCTAGAAGATTTTTTGGAGTTGTATGAATGTCTGCACAGGTGCACACAAAGCTCCTTGACCTAACAACACAAATATCTCAATTCACCTAAAAGTGGACTTATGTAATTTGCATATTAAGCCGACGAAGTGTAGAAAATGTCAAGTTGGCACATGAGAAATTTTTGGAGAACTTGTCATTGTATATTTTGTAATAGAAATTGCTTTAGTTGATGTAATAAAAGTAAATTTGGCTCTCGATTGACACAGTATCCCATATTTGTTAGTTGGGAGTACTTTAGAACACCAAAGAAATATCAATTTAAAGAATATAATTTTAGAGCTGTATCTATGAAACATCTGACAGTAATGAATAATATATACTCCGTTCACGAAAGGTTGAGCACATAGTAGGCGTTTCTTTATTTATCGGAAGTTGGCAGTATTTGCTGTCATAACGTAAAATACATTCAATGTTGCCGAATGTACCCGGCCTCGTCCGACGAGCTTGCGAGTTATCAGAGAACTCTATGCAATATTGACAACATTGCGTATCAATCTGACAAGAAAAAAACACACATAACCTAAAATTTCAATATACACAGTGGAATATGTCAAATTATCATGGCCAACCGACGGCTCAACCTTTCGTGAACGGACTATATATACTTTTTTTTCTCCAAGAAAATAGTATATTTCCCGAGGTTGTCGTAATTACATCACTCGGGCTTCGCCCTCAGGATGCATAGGCAACCTAGGGAAATGTATTCATATTTCTCGTGTTGTAATCAATAGTTTTTTTCTGATTGAAACAATATCGCTCTTAAAATGGAAAAATTAATATTAGATTTTAAGTTTTTGAATTGATTGGATTATTAACGTTGCTATGGGCCGTTTTTGTGAGAACCATGGTTGACTGGTTTTATTTTGACGTCTTGTCAGTAATAAAATTATTGAAATAAAAATGTCGAACTACGTCGTCGAAACTCAAGCGGCGAAAGCCCGTGAATTTTTGATTCCATCCAAATCTAAAACTGCCTAGTAAAGAGTATGAAGACTTCAGGAGTGGAAAAGAAAAGTTTGGTGGACGGTGTCAGCGAAAATATTTTGCCAGCATTTTTTGAAGATTTGGTATGTTGCTCTGATTCTATTTTCAATGTATGATTAATTCATTCGATCTCTAGTCGCAGAAATATTCACCGAACACGTTATGGCCAAAATTATCTATTTCCATGCTACATTTGAAGGAGAAAACGAATGTCAAATTATTGGATGAAGTGGAAGTATGAAGTATTTGTTGAGAACAAAAATAAAGGATACGTTCCCAAAAACTCAGCAGTGTTGTGCCGGGAGCAGATCAATAAATTCTTGATAGAAGCTCCAAATCACTATTTTCTGATGTATAAGGTTGCATATTATACTATTTTTAGTAAAATATGACTTGACGTTTCATATTTCTCTTGGGACAATATGACTTGACGTTTCATATTTCTCTTGGGACAATATGACTTGGCGTTTTCATATTTTCCTTGGGAAATATGAGTGTGTTATGACATATGGTAACTAAGGCGATATGGCTCAATATTTATTCAATCAGAAAAAAACTCATTAATCACTTTTGATTAAAGGGTATTAGTCTAAGAGCCCGTGAACCCAGACCTTCGTTATAAAAGCTGAAAACTTGTCTATGCATGCTCCCAACACAGGTAAGAACGATGGACCATTATGAAGTTTGGGTTACCCTGCCTTTGGCAGGTAAACGATATTGAAGGGTTATAAAATACTGATCTAAATTCGTCAAATAATGAAGTGTGATTTTTTAGTTTTACCTTCAGAATATCATAAAAAATCACGTCATTAATTGCCAGACGCTTAATATCGTGGCAACCCCTTGCCAGACTCCTTAATGTTCATTAAATTATATGTAACTGTACTTACGTTATAGTATAAAAGCTGATTTTATATATAATACTTAGGTAATAATTAGATAATATTCCCTAATTAGCCAGACATTTTTGATAGTTCCAACCTTTTGTCAGCTAAGCATGTAGTTTAGCTGCAGGTGCGAGCATGAGACAGTATATGAGTGGGTGCAAGTGAGACGGCATTATGATGCAGATAAATTTTTTGGTGCAGATCTATATAACTAATCATTTAAGCGAATTCCAAAAACATCTGAAGATAAGACATTCGTACTACAACTAATTTAAATTGTTCACCTGCAGCTAAACTACATGCTTCTCTGGCAAAGGGTTGGAACTACCAAAAATGTCTGGCTAATGAGGAAACATTATCTAATTATTACCCAAGTAATGTATATAAAAATCAGCTTTTATACCATAACGTAAGTAGACTTACATATAATTTAATGAACATTAAGGGTGTCTGGCAAGGGTTGCCACGATATTAAGTGTCTGGCAATTAATGACGCGATTTTTAATGATATTCTGAAGGTAATACCAAAAAATCACACTTTATAATTTGACGAATTTAGATCAGTATTTTACACTTTCCACAAATGGAGAATGAAGCCAAATCCAACTAAGTCCCAGTTTATCATATTTGACCACGTAATCAACCCAAATTCACCAACTCTGGACATTAATGGTATAAATGTAAAGCCCTCACCAACTGTCAGATATTTAGGAGTTCAGATAGACAACAGATGCAACTTTAATGCTCACACAAAGATGGTAAAGAAAAGGACAATCTCCAGAGCCGCATATTTTTCCAAATTAACATACAAGAAACAAGGAATCAACATACATACTGCAGCAAAAATATATAAGACCATATGCAGACCCTTGATTGAATATGCACACCCACTGTACGCTAACTGCAAACCTAGAGCAACAAAAAACTTACAAGTTGCAGAGACGACAGCCCTAAGGAAAATAACAAGAATGCGACACCCAAATAATGTTCTTCATAATCCTCCAAATCAGCTATTATATGAAGAGACAGGAATTGAACCAATAAACGAAAGGATCAAGAGATTAAATAAGAAATTTTATTCTAAGTTAAAGGAACAGAAGGACATAATCAAACAATACCATGAGGACGGAATAAACAAATCTTCAAGAAAACATCCAACACAAACTCTTTTGAAAATGTTAAATTCTAATTAATTAATAGTACAATATAAAATGTATACATTAGAAATTATATAAAAAAAAAAAAAAATATTATTTAAAAGGCTGAAGGACCCTTGGTCGATAGCCATTTGTATTACTGCAATAAAACACAGTTACTACTACTACTACTATTTTACACTCCTTTAATACCGTTTACCTGCCAAAGCCAGGGTAACCCAAACTTCATAATTGTCCATCGTTTTTACCTGTGTTGGGAGCATGCGTAGACAAGTTTTCAGCTTTTATATAATAACGAAGGTCTGGGGTTCACGGGCAAGAGCTCTATAAGGCTGAGCAAACAAATGTATAATGGGTGAATTATACAATAGTCGTGGATAAAATACATAAAATTCACCTCAGTTTCTTCTTTCATCAATTTGAAGTACTTATCAGGTTCTTCTTGTCTTTTAATAGCTTGTAATTCATCTTGTAATTGATAAGATTTCTTTCTTATTTCACCTAATTGAGATCCTATTTCTCTTCTTTTCTCCTGAGTAACTAACAGTTTTTCCTGAAAATTATTCGTTCATTACTGAATTGTGAACAAATTGGAGATATTAATCTTAAAGTTATTTTGAGTCAGAGAGGTTCTATGGGCCTTTGTCTGATAATGCTTCATTCCCAATAAACATGTTTTCCAAATCAATAACAAATTTAGGAGTGTTTGCCAATCTCTAAGGATAATACTGGATTCTTGTATTCTAGGTGGAGTCAACCATTTTTAATAATCAGTAATTTGAGAAGATTTTTTTGTAACAAATTTCATTGTTCGATTATCAAATAAAACAAATTTTTTACGGAAAAATGGCGCACAGTAGGAAAAAGGGTCAGAGACTCATTTTGTTTTGAATTGAATGAGAAGTGAATTGAATTCTATTGAAATTACTGTCATACTTCTTTTTCCACATAAATAATAAGAATATTGTTTATTTATGAAAGAAACTCTTGTTTTCGAAATTTACCTCTTGTCTGCATTTCTTGAACCCCCATAAAACCTAATATAAAAATTTTGTCTAAAAAACAGCCTGATATACAGGTTTGGAAATTTACATCGGAAACATACGATATACAATGCATCAGACAGATAATTTTTCTGTCACAGTTCTAGAGATTTACGTGCTGAATAACTCACCGAATAAATGGCAGATTGCAATAATTTAGTGATGTCTCTCTCATATCATTGGAAGTGGCTTAATTCAAGCAATATGGTAGGCAACCGAGAGTACCTGGATCAAGTATTACGTGCTGCCTAACACATTGATTAATTCGATGCAAGAATTACAGGTTCACTACCATACTTCATGAATTAAGAGAGAGCAATCAGTCATACTTTATTTTGTCCATATCATGTGTTGCTTGTTTCAAGTACCATTTCGGTAATGTGTGTTATGTTTGAAAAAAGGTTTGTAGTTTATCCAAAGTCATATATAAAAATAGATGACAGTACACATGCCACAGTAGATGCTGACGGCAAGATATTCAACTTGAAATGATCACGTAATAAGGAGATAAGATACCCTGTATCTTGACAACAAAGCATTCCCGAACAAAGGCATATTTTGAAATTGTTCGCAGAACACACTGTACAGATCGAAAGCTAGTAAAGTATTCCTGTATTGTCAGAAATCTTACTTGGAGTAATATAACCCTATCTTGAAATTGCTTCACTTCGTCTAGACCTAATATCCTAGTATACCATTGATTAACACTTAAAATATTTTTGTATATAGTGTCTTTCACTGCCGCTGCATCGATCTTAGAAGATATGGTATCGATTGTTTTTATATATTTGGGATCCTGCACTGCCCTTTGGAAATTATTTCTCAAAAATTCTGTAAAAGCTTGCTTATTTTGTAAAAATAATACTCTTGTTAATCGCATTATAGCGAACTCAACCCCAAACACGAAATCAAAATATAACCCCACCAAGATCCCCCCCAAAGATAGATTAGATTCATTTATCTATGATCCCCCATTCAATTTGAATTTGACATGTAGACATCACCACAGAACATAAATATCACCATTGAAGGTTTTATTAATTCTATGAATATCACAGATACAAGACCTTTTCTATGGTCTTGAAATTTTACAGAAAGTAATGAAACTTTTTTTCTGTCAGAGAATGGGGAAATACGAGGTTTTTATAAATTATTGTTACATCATAAGTTCCTTTGGAAATTTTTATCCTATAGTTTTTGTGCAAAGTCTACAAATTTATAATTCCAGTCACATTATTCAATTTCCTTCGGAATGACCAGCCTAAAAAAATTTCACATCAAATATAATAGTACTACGCCAACTGCGTTGTTATAATTATTTTGAGAGACACTGTACAATAATTATGTAATGTAATGAATAATAACCAAATTGAATTTACCAAGTATATTAAATAAGTCGGAGAATTTCTGTTTAACTAGGTCATTAATTGGCTAGGCGACGTATTGTGTGTTGCCTGACGTGGAGTAGAACAGGCGTCAAGATTTAGGAAACAAGGATGTTGGGGATTCCCCGTACATAATGAGTAGATGCATATTGCGTAGATGAATAAATGCTGTAAATAAATGCGTAAAAGGTGAAGCTGTTGAAAAGAAGTAATAAATAATAAAGAATTATAAAGGTGACATGAGCTTGGTCTACGGACTCATCGGCCAATATTTCATATTATACAGTACGAAAGTTCCGTTTGAGTATTTTTGAGCGCTCGTTCTACTTAAACGAGTGCTTTAATTTTCGAATTTCGAGCCGAAATTGGTCTCAAACTATAGGATTCGACTACCTGATGACGAATTCATAGTCAAATAAATTCAATTCTTTCCGTGAGGCCCTCTGGTCGTTAGGTTAGGACGACAACTTTCGAAGGGTTTGTCTTAGAGACTTGCATTTTCAGGGTGAGTTCGGTTCTGAATGCCTCATTTATTAAGTTAACAGGGGCGTAGTGACCGGTGTTCGGCGTGTTCGAAGAACACGGGCCCGGGCCCCATAGGGGCCCGGCCCGGGCTTGGGATGACTATACTATTTTTTCTTGCAGAATAAATCCTTCATTTTGTACTAAAACCAACTTATCTCCGAAACTCTAGTTAAAATTATCAATTAATATCAGAAATATGATTTTTATTAAAATTTACCACATCGCACACAAATGAAAACGTTGAATCAACAATTCCTTATTTATATTTATATTCTTCTGGTGAAAATTGCTATCCCCGTAATCAATTGCGGCCTGGACAAATCGTACCGAACTCTTTGCATGAAGCGTGTCGGCATTCTGTTTAGGGGATAATTACATACATTAACGTCACCAGATGATCGCTTCATTGGGGCGGCTTCTTTTTGAGCGGCTTCTTTGATGTAGGATTCTTCATGTACATAGGGAAATTTTTGTTGGACTAGGGGGAAAATGCGAAATAATTTCACTTCTATTCCTATTCTAGAGAAATAAGTACCTATTCGAATTTGAAACGACGTTGTGCTTGTGAGTGTGTTCAGAGTGAAAGTTCTCAAAATTCTTGACTTTTTTTAGTGTTTTTGAATTTCTGGACTTTAAGTGTTATTGAAGGTGAGTTCTATAATTCATCACGTGGCTGATTTTTTCGTTAGGCTGATAGAATTGAAAACTAAGTGAATTATGAATTGTATCGTCAAGTTGTTAGATTATTATTTTCAAATAATTTTCGGTCAAGAATAAATGTTCGAATTGGTAATTGGTCACTAACACTTCTTTATAACCAAAAATAATTAGAAAAAAAGAGCCTAATAGCTCGACGATATATGTAATTCACAAGTTACTTCGTTACTTGTCTCAAGAAATCTTGCTAGAATTATTTTCAATTATTTCTATAGAAAATGAAGTTGCCCGAACATTAAGTATAGCTAATATTGTGACAAATTTTGCCAATTCGAAAGCCCGCAAGTTTTGATTGCGCTTTGTTTTTATCTCTTTTTTGTGTTTATTATATTAATAATATATTTATATGTTAATTTGGTTTTAATCTTATTTTGTTTTTTGTTTTCATTTTGCTTACCTATAGTTGTTATTTTGTTAGTTGGTTATATTTATATGTGGAAGGTATACCCACGTACTTTGTATTGTCACTATTCTAGTATAAGTGACAAATAAAATGTGGTTTTATTTTGTCCTTATCTATTTTTTTTAATTATGTAACCAGCAGGCAGCGCCGCTAGTGAGGGTAGGGGCCTGGAAAATATCGTGAACACAGGCCCGTGGTGGCGTTACTACGCCACTGTAAGTTAACCACCAAATCGTACAGGGTGATCCATAACAAATGGCCATTCGAAATGTTTGTTCCTCAATATTTCAGACAAAACGATACCAATGAAAATGAAATGTTGCGGCCAGATGCCACATGCTCGTGATTAATAAGTATCATGCAAAATTTTGTGGCCATAGTGTTAACAGTACCATACAAATTCAATTGGAATATCGAACAGAAGAATCTTTATATTTCCATATCAGGATATCCCAAGGGCGGATATAGCTTTTTTTCATGGGGGGGTAGTAATGATTCAAGATCAATAAATCAGGTTCAAAACTTGAAAAAAATTTAATCAAACTATTTAGGAGGAATAATAAAATGAGAAAAAATAGTAGTAAAATAATATTAGTAAAAAAAACAACATATGGAAATATGTGCACCACGTTGCGTGTAACTTTTTTTTTAGGTTTTCGATATTCATTAATTAAAATCCCGAAAAACTCATTTTTCGACCTTTGAACTTGAATAAATTTTTGTCCATCCACGGGAATGATTGTGAAATTTTATATATTATTTATTATTATGTTTTGAACAATTTGAATGATTGTGAAATTTTATATATTATTTATTATTATGTTTTGAACAATTTTACCGATTTCAGCTTGTTGGGATTTTATGTAACTTCACCCTAATTTTTGGTCTGGATTAACCGGACTATCTACCCTTGATCCGTGATCGTTTCGTTTCGTTTCATCGGCAAACTGCACATATTCGGGTTAATCGTGAAGCGGAAGATAGTGAAATTTCACTCTGGTTTGGGTTTATTGGGTTTGTGCAGTACTCGTGATATTGCAGAGTTTTCAATATAACAGAAACAGTTTTTGAGTCATTCCTATGAGTATAAAATATGTACAATTGAAGAAGTTATACAACCTATTCCAAATCTTGACTATCGGTGCGGTAGGAAAATCGAATCGGAGGTTTCAAAATGAGAGTACTACTGGCCTACTGGCAGTGTAACTCTAATCAAATTATTTTTTGGCAGTGTTAATAATACATAGTCCGATAGGGTTTAGTGAAAAACTGGTTGAAGCGAGTTGAAAAACTTATCTCAGGGCAATTACCACCCAATAAAACGCTATAGAATCATTGGAGCATTAATACCGAAGGATTTTTTCATAATAATAAGTATGCAGCTGACAAAAAAAGTTTATAAGATTAATATTTTTTTGATGTGCCTCATCACTTTATTCTGTCACAAGCCGCCACTGATTCTTTCGATATATGGAAATACTATAGTGCGAATATTAAGACAAGAAGATTATTGTCTTTATTGGGTAAATTACACATATTTATCTAATTTATGAAAACATTTCCTCCACTCTTGAAAAAATCCCGGTCATAAACCTTCAAACTAGATAGCATTTTAATGGCTGTAAATGCATATGCATTGTCTGCATTTCATTCACATAAATTATGGAAATTTTCTCAAAAGAGATGAAGTGATAATCTTTTCCAAGTATAAAAAAAAGATTTTTGCAAGTTCGGTATTCATCATCAGTGCATTCGTGAAAATGAAGGTATTTCAAACGTCCACGATATTAAGTGAGTATTATTTTAGTATTTTATTACGAATGAATTCTTCCATAGTATGTTCTCTTGAGATTAAGAAATGTAAAATAAGACAACAATTTTTACTTAATGATATTATAGAATTCAACAGAAGGGGCATTTTCAAACTCATAGATTCTTAAAAACCAACAATAAATATTGAAATTAAAAAAAATCCCGCCACCAATGATATCCCATTTCGCACATATCCTATAGTTCCATATTCAGTTGACATTCCCACAAGAAAGATATACCGGTAATAAAAGTTGACTAGAGTTCAAAATTTTAACAATTCTGACAAAAGAGGATCATTCTAAATGTTTTTAAACAGTTTGTGTTCATTTTAATTCAAGGCAGTAAGTTGCATAGGTACTCTTACCTAAATAAATGCATGTTCTACATTTGTATACTTTCAGCTGGCCTAATGATGGATTAATTCCGAAATCGATAGCAGAAGATTATAATAAACAATAATAGTGTGTTTTATTTTATTTTACATTTCTTAATATTATTTTAGTATTTTTGTAGCATTTAATCCTAGGGGCAATGCGCGCTATCATTCTGGCCAAATGTCTGCAAATGATTGCAAATGACTGCAACCAATTTTAGACGACAATTACAAGACTAAGCAAATTACAGAATGAAAATTGTATACACTTACCTCGAGAGTTGAAAAAGAAGTTGTCGGTGAAATTACCCCCAATCTGGTAGCAGAAGAGGCGTCGGGGATAGGGAAAAGGTATGATTAACCTTTTCTGCACCGGCTTTGTGGTTATCACTTGGCTGGTCGAGTCTCGCACGCTTTACTCGAAATTGCTCAATTGGTTTCAACCTCAGACTAAGGTCTAAGGTTTCAACAGAAGAACAGATGAAATTGAAATAGGTGCTTATCAGAATATGATAGATAAATTTTTAAATTATCAAAAACTCAAGTTTGATAGCTTTTCGAATCAGAGCGCACACTTCGATACTTGGGAAAATCTTAATAAGAGCGATGTTTCTTTACCGACCGGGTTCATTCCGCGGCCGCAGGTGGCGCCAGCACTCGGGTCAATTTACTCCAAAAGCTAGGGACATTCACGACTGAAAAGTCTGTATTTTCAGAATTTCCGGTCGGTAGTCGTATCAAACGACTCGCTGTAACTCACAAATGAAGAACCCATGGTCGATGAAAATTTTGTTCGTCTGTCCGTGAACACGATAACATTCGAACGGATCAAGTTTGAATTCTGAAATTTTGAGAGTTTTTTTCCGGTTTCCAATGCCGCGGTTGAGCTCATTAACAGGCCAAATCGGTCCAGTAATTTCGGAGTTATTGATATTTGATATTCTATTTTTTTCCAGATATTTGCAAAACTACGCATTCGATCATTTCGAAATTTTGTTCTTGAAGAAGAATAATGGCGCGAATTCTCTGCATAATTTCGTGATGAGCGCGCCACCAGAAATAAAAAAATTGAAGAAAAGCCCTGAGCAGGAGCTTTTGAGCTTCATCTTTGGTGCAGCAATAAGACTATTTTACCTCAAAATTTTATATGGAATTTGAGGATTGACACAAAATATATAAATTCAGAATCCCAGCACAATCGGATTTAGGTATAGGTATTCTGAAAATTATTAAAAAAATAAAATATGTGAAAAATAAATTATTACGAAAATGAGATACTATGATTCTGATGATGCGATCCCCTTGAAATTTTGCATGAACATTCAGTATAGTTCTCATTCTCAAAATAAATTTCACTCGAATCGGATAGGTATTCTATTATGGAAGTATAAAGATTCTTCTTTCAATATTCTTATTGAATTTTCTATGGTTCTGTTAACACTATGGCCATAAAATCGGAATTGTATTCTGGAAATTATTCAAAAATTTCACTCGAATAGGATATCCTGTTATGGAAACATAAAGATTCTTCTTTTCGATATTCCAATTGAATTTTTATGGTTCTGTTAAAACTATGACCACGAAATTTTGGATGAACATTCAGAATATCGATCTCAATAAAAAAAAATTTCACTCGAATCGAATATTCTCAATGGAAATATGAGTGCGAAAATGTCTAAAAGAAAGTGCTTAACTTTGATAGATAAACTTAAATTTATCAGTTAAGTCGACCGCGACATTACCGACTATAGAAACAAGTTTTTTTGCGGATTTAGCGCTTTCATTATAGGGAAGTTCCACAGTACTTAGCATGAATCTCAAGCCCTATACAAAATTTCGAGGTAATATAGCCTCATTGGTCCGCCAATGAACGAGCGCTCAAAAGCACCTACTCGGGGCTTTTCTTAAATTTTTAAAACCATTCTCTGCAGCAAATTTACAGTAATCCCCCATAGAAACAAGCGCGTGAAAATTGTGTACCGTCAAAAAACTGAAATTATCAAAAACTGAACTTCATCCAAATTTATTCAAATTTTAAATTTCAGTTACAGTCTTCCTCATTGTCACCATCATGGCAGTATTTACAGAAGCTGAAGAAGAAAAACCAACAGTACATTGTAAGTAAAAGATTCTTTAGGGTCACCTGTTTTTTTTTAAATCCAAGAAAAAAATATGTGCGCTTGTTCATATCGTATTTTCATATATGAAGAAAATTAAACCGAATATCAAACATCAGTCCCAAACGTGAGATATCGATAAACGAAGTGTTTGTACAGGGTGTCCAGAGTTGGTGCCCTGAACTACAACTTTTCAACTTATGAGAAAAAATAAATGGACATTGCGGTCATCTTCTTACGAGAAGCTCATTATGCTATCAACCGCATAGCTCTAACGTCTTTTGTTTTCGAGTTTTAAGCCGAAATCAACATTTTGACAATTTCGAGTATTTACTGTTGCCTACCATACTGAATGAATTATGCTCCTCCCAACGATAAGAGAGAGACAAGACTAGATTATTGCAATAAGACAACGGAATTCAGTGTGTTACAGAACGTGATTATCTCGACTATTCATCTATGCAACTAGACGAAATAATTATTTGTCTGATGCATTGTATATCGTATGTTTCAGATGTGAATTTCCAAATCTGTATAGCTTTGTTTTGGTTCCAGTTCAGAACTGTCATGCGCATATTCAGAATTTGTGTTTGAAATTCGTAACTGCGCGTGTGCGAACCGAATTTCAAACACAAATTCGGAATATGCGCATGACAGTTCTGAACTGGAACCAAACAAAGCTATACAGAATTGGAAATTCACATCTGAAACATACGATATACAATGCATCAGAGAGAGAATTCTTCCGTCTAGTTGCACAGATGAATAGAGCGCAAAAAACCCTATAGTATAATGTTTTTGTTTCAAGTTTATACAGAAACAGAAACGGAGATAATAGCCAAAGATGAAATTTTCCGATTGTCAATTTTGGATTATAACTGCAAAATAAAAGACGATAGAGCACTGTGGTTGACGACATAATGAGTTTCTCGGAAAAAGAGGACTTAGGGTTAATAGTCGCTCCGCTGATGCGTTAAAATATCATATGACCATTAATCGCTGTTATTAATGAACAAGTTATAATTTCGTTCAAAAAGGTTGAGTATTTGACAGGTTAAGCACTTCATTACACGAAGAAAAACCTCCAGGAAAATAAAATGAAAAAAGGCTATTTTTGTAGATGTATTCGAATTTAAATTTTAATGGATCGAATATGAACAAGAACGCAACATTTTTGGTGTTTAACTCAAAATTGCCTGATAATATATTTATGGAAAAACTTCATTGCAGATGCAGAAGATATAGTTGATTTTTTCCGAAAAATATTCAAGAAAATTTACATTTTAAGCGAAAGAAATAGCACTACCACTGATGGTCCAATGACGACTACTGATGCACCAACGACTACTGAAGGATCTTCACCTTCTTCTGCTTAAACAATGATGAAAATTACATTGAATAAACTATTTCGAATCTTAGAATTTCTTTCAGTTTTCCTGTAACCCAATAAAATACTAATTTTTCGGCAACCGTCCGGGACGTGGGTACCTCCCGGACGCTTTTTCTCTGGAAAAGTAGCACTTCCCGACCTAGACCGGGAAGTAAATATAATTTTAATTATATACCTGCAAGAATGTGCTATTAGCACATTCTTGCAGGAAATTTTGTCTACAACAATTTTGTACTGAATGATCATTTTGCTAAAATGCTTTGTTTGAGAGTTAGAAGCAACAAACTGGAAAAAGTCCAAAATTTTCGCGCATTTTTGCATTTCCCGAAGTTAACTCACCTCTGGCGAGGGGGCAAACCTCAGATTCGGATTCAGCGACCCAAAAAACATATAGGACCGTTGAGAAAAATACTTCCGGAATTTTTTCCTAGGAAATCCCTTAATTAAATGGACTATATACACAAAACGAAATTTTGATGCAGCTTGAAATCTTTTCAATATCTCAATTGTGTGCAAATTTTCAACAAAGACCAAATCCTCCTCAATGAAATATATTTTATTGGCTTATATCAAAAGACAATAGAAACTGAAATATTCTTATAATGATGTGAAATCAAAACATATATAAAGCTTTCTGTAACGACATAAAAATATTTTACATATTGCATCAACACACATATTAGGTCAATTTCCACTTCCGCAGCATTCTTTAAATCAACATTGAATCAGAAAATGCTTTTTTTTCGGCAATTTGATACACTTTTACAATCCTAAGACACAATGAGGCTGTACAAAGTTTTACACATAAAAATCTACAATTTTACCCTGCCAAGAAGAGTTCCATCTACACAACTTCAAATCTGATGATATACTTTTTTTCTTCCCCATATCCCATATATCGTTTTACCCTAATATACATTTTGTCGATTTCTTCCAATGTTCAGTAGAAAATTCATGAATATAAACAACTAGATGTCCCCGGCAAAATAATCGATCCACTCTAAAAATCGAAAGAGTTTGTTAATTCATAAATATGTTATTTGAAGTCTGATTCGATTGAATTTTTTTTTCAATTTAAGGTAAGTGCATTCGAAATCAATCAGCAGTTTCGAATTTCAAGAAAACTTGGCTAAGGTCATTTTGTACTGGGTGAAAATAAATCTATTTTTTTAATTTTAACTTTGAGACTACCTGTGGTGTGCTCCAGTTGTTCCACCATGTGATTTCTCATTTGATCAAGACACATCTTTCCTCGACAATTTCGTTCTTCATTTTTAACACCAGATTGATTTCTCAGTGATACAGGGTTTTCAGTAAAACATTAAATTTCGCTAAGGCTAGAACAGTACTTCAACAAATGAGTCTAAAATTCTGACCTAATGAAAAAAAACTGAAAACTAAATGAAAAGCATAGGTGTTTTCAGCCCAGGCGCGGATAACAGGTGCAATTCGTCTCGGTATGTCCTCATAAAGGTTATTAATCAATTGGAGCGTCACTGAGCTGCTACAGATTTTCAAAAATTGGTACGAGAGATCGAATTTTCCTCCTGAGAGCATCTAAACATGCCCAATTGGCATTATCATGCATTAGCACGAAATCGTCTCCAATAAACGGTACATAAGGAACATGTCGCGCTAAAACTTTTCTTGTGTTATGTTTTCACCTAGTTTTCAGTTTATTTTCATTACACTCGGATTTTAAGTTAAATCTGCGAAAGTACTTTTATAGTCATAGCGAAACTGTAGAATCTAATGTTACCCTGAAAACCCTATATCTTTAACAAAAATTGTGTTAAATGAAGAATGAAATTATCAAGAGAAGATGTGTTCTGATGATGAAATAATAAATCACATGGTGGAACAACTGGAACACATCAGGGATGGTTCTAAAGTTGGGGTAAAAAAAAAATTTTATTTCACCCTGTATAAAATAGCGTACGCCGAGTTTCCTTGAAATTCATAACTGGTGATTGATTTCGTATGAGCCTACCTACAATCGAAAGAAAAATTCAATTAAATCGTACTTAAAATAACATATTTATGAATTAACAATCTTCATCGATTTTTTGAGTGGATCGATTATTTTGCCGGCGTGTTGTTTTGTAAAATTGAGAAGCATATCGAGCAAACTTATCTTCGCGCTTCAAAACACCTAACCCTATACAGATGATGAACAGAATGTATACCACAATTCTTAAAATACAAATTTTGGTATTTTTGTGGAGATACCCTATACACTGAAAACAAACTACACAAAGTAAAACAAATATAAGAAGTAGAAATCTTAATTTATCCATACATATTATAATACGTTGATATACTTCATAAAGATTATTTTGAAATAGAAAAATGGTTATAATTACACTTATTTTTTAAGAAGGGCTTATTAGATTTCGGCTGTAAAACTTTGCTATAAAAAAGTTGAAAAATTACACCCAGCAATATTCCTGTGCATATTGAAAACCTATACGGTGATGATTTGTTTCAATTATTATAAACATACACCAAGTTATTAGGAAGCGATGCTGAATTGACCGAAGTTTCACACTGATATCTCTACTTTAATCAGTCCATGCAAAAAGTTTTGACAAATTTTTGGTATCAATCATGAAATATTAAGTAGTTAATGATTATCTAAAAATCTCTCCAAGAAAAAGAATTGATTTTTTAGGCCCAAAACACATTTTTTGATGTTCAAGTATACACTGAAAAAATTTTCTTAGTTTAGAGCCACAATAAAATTTTGATGTTAATTATTTTAAGACATTAGAGGAACTCATGAACAAAACATGAAAGAGAGAAATAACTTTCTAAAGTGAAATTAAAATAAACTAATGAATTAACTTTTCTTCAATATATTTTAAAACCGTTTTTAATTTTATTTTCATTAATTTTAAAAAAGAAAGAAGAAGAGGATTAAAGAATTTTTGGAAGACATAATTATAATAAATGATAATATAAGATTATTTAACCAACATATAATAGAATAAAATAATTCTTGTAGTCATAAAAAGGACTTCTCATTTCAAAGTGCAGAAATGAATTAATATTTTTTTTATGTTATTCATCATCCAAATCCCTAAAAGTTCTTGAAACCTACTAAAGTTGCCTTGAGTTTGTTAAGATCACATATTTTTGTATTATCCACGAAATTTTGAACATGATATTATTGTTACATTATTTCTTCACGCTTACAGAAGCAACATATTTGAACGAATTATTTACCATTGAATATTACTTCTTCAACACCTCTCAAATCATTTTTGTATATCATCACTATGAAATAAAAAAAATCAGGACCAAGAACAAGATTTCGAAATAATGAAAAAGTTTTTAGCTAACAAAGTAATTCCATCACAGACAAGATAACAATACATTTCTTTAGACAGTTTCGAACCACTATTCGAGATATCATATTCATCTTGAAAGAAAATTAAAAAGGATTAATTCCAAACAATTTGTCCATAAGTCCCTCTTGTTGAAAAAACACACTTCCGTTTAAACCTAGATTGATAACAGACACCCTTATTTTAAGCATGCATACAACTAATATCACTTTTCCTTTTACAGTGTGAACCTTCACCGTTGCAAATTACACACAAAATTTTAAGCGAAGTGCGTTTAACCCAAACATTTTCTCACGATTGCAATTAAAAACTCCGGTTAGATCTCAAGCGACTGTTGAAAACTCATTATACAGTGCACGTCAGAATTATGGAACAAATTCATTTTCTCAGAAGAAAAATATTACATTACATAGTTCTGAAACAGGTCAATTTTTGTTTCACTTCTAACAAATTTTTATGCATTTTTCTTGCACCCTGTGCCATCCCCATCAACCCTCTTAATTTTTTGAATAGGGAAAGTGGGGCATGTGGTCCTTTTTTGGCAAGGTTTTTGTATCTTCTTTACAGGCGTGCAGAAATTTTCAAGAAAACATTTTTTTGCAAAATTAGTTAGTTCACAGAGATTTTCAGTATGTGTGGCTAATTTACTTTGAGACGATGGTAGCTGATGACATTTGTCGACCATAACAGCTTTGTTCATGCACAACTTTCAACCCCCTCACGTGAAAAATTAGAATGTGTGAAACAATGCGCTGTCAAAAATCTTCGTTTGAATTGAAACATTTTATCAAAAAATTTCAACTTCAGAGGAAACGTACTAATAACATACCTACTTATGATCAAAAATGAAGCACAGTGTCTCACACATTCTAAATTGTCACATGAGGGGGTTGAAAGTTGTGCGGGAATAAAACTGTAATGGTCGACTTGCATTCGATGACAAATTTCATCAGGTATCATCGTCTTAAAGTAAATGAGCCATGACAAACAAGCAGCACATACTGACAACCTCTTTGAACGAATTAAAAAAAAAAATTTCTTGAAATTCTCTGCACGCCTGTAAAGAAGTTACAAAGAACTTGCCAAAAAGAACCACATGACCAACTTTCCCTATTCAAAAAATTTAGAAGGTTGATGGGGATGTCACGGGTACAACAAAACTCCTCAAAAATGCATAAAAATTTGGTAGAAAAGTGAAACAAAAATTGACCTATTTCAGAATTTCGTTGTAAATAATTTTCTTGTGAGAAAATGAATTTGTTCCATAATTTCGACGCGCACTGTATAATTTTACAACGAACGGAAGATCCACACTGTCATCTATCATCGATCCATCAGACAGTTTCACTCGATTGCTTTATTCATGAAGTCGATGAATCTTTTGGCGTACTGATCTGGATCGCACGTGCTGATACCGTCAACGTTGGAACCGTATTTGACCGTTTTCGCAGCTTTAGCAGCTTGCTTTTTGACGCCGTAGTGGGTGAGGACGTCTATGATGGCAACAAAGTAAATTTCTCTGACTGGGGCTGATTCGCAGCTCGGTATGGCATATATGTCCAGTTCGGGGATAATGCCCCCTGAAAAATAAAAAAAATGGAAATAATTCTTATTCAGCACAACATTTTGAGTACACATTGTTTGAAAAACAATGAAAAAGATAACCAACTAGGGCACTTGCGGTCATTACGGATCTCACACCTCTACATCTAGTGATTGATAGGATAGCTCTTGAGGCTATCCTCAGAATATCTGAGGAAGGTACAGGTAATGAGAGAATAAAGAATCAGAGAGCCTGGTCCTCTCTAAATAACTACATCTCATCTGCGAACCTCCCTAGTGATGTAATGATCAAGAAAGTAAGTACTGAGAAAAACTTCAGGATATTGCTAAGAAAAAGAGATGGGAACGGGTATACACCGACTATAACCTCAAAGAAAATACCTTGAAATGGTATACAGATGGTTCCAAAATCTCTACAAGAGCTGGCGCTGAGATATACGAGCCAGGTACCAAGTGTGCACTGTCGCTAGGCTCCTGTATGAGCGTCTTTCAAGCGGAAATCTTAGCTATTGAAAGATGTCTAGATATAAATCTGGAAAGAAACTATTAGACTACAGGCCCGTGTTGAAAAAATTATGGGTCATTTGAACCATCAGGTGACCTATCTAGAACGATAAAAGAGCATAAAATGATAAGATTCAGCACTATGCCGTCACTTGTAAGCTGTCCAACTGAGTACAGGTGAGAATTCGAAAGTACAGGTAGAGTGGGTACATTTTGGTCACATATTTTTGTACGGCATTCTTACCATCGATAGATCCGTGAAAAATAATAAGAAAACGCGTAGCGCCGTAAAAAAATGTGGAGCCACAAAGTCGAAATTTTTCTTTAATTTTCCGACAATTACCAGGGTAAATTTGGTCATTTGATTTTGTACGGCATCTGTGTCATACAATTTCAATACTGCTTCTAATCCATTATTCCACAACGCCGTACAAAAATCATGCGACAAGGGGAAAAATCTATAGGGTTGCAATCCCCTCTCTTTCCGTAGTCCTGGAGGTGATGTGACACAACATGAAATAAATTTATTTTGCAAGTATTTTATGCAAAGATGATATTTTTTCATATGCTGTACATTTTCGTTGGTTCAAAGGGTAACAAAAGAAAAAATCCATTTATTTGTACTAATTTTCATAGTCTTCTCGTGATTCTAGGTACCTAGTTAGAAACTATGTTGAATATCGGTTTGTATTCTATTCATTTATACCAAAATATAGACATATTGTCACTGAAAATTCCAAATAAACATATTTTTGAGAAGTACTCATGACACTGAAGTTTGCAGTACAAAATCATGCGACAAGGGTGTATGCTAACTTCAGTGTCATGAGTACTTCTCAAAAATATGTTGTATTTTGGTATAAATGGATAGAATACAAACCCTTATTCAACATAGTTTCTAACTAGGAACCTAGAATCACGAAAAGACTATGAAAAATATTATAAATGAATGGATTTTTTCTTTTTTCCCCTTTGAACCAACGAAAATGTACGGCATATAAAAAAATATTATCTTTGCATAAAATACTTTCAGAATAAATTTATTTCATGTTGTGTCACATCACCTCCAGGACTACGGAAAGAGAGGGGATTGCAACCCTAGATTTTTTCCCCTCGTCGCATGATTTTTGTACGGCGTTGCGGAATAATGGATTAGAAGCAGTATTGAAATTGTATGACACAGATGCCGTACAAAATCAAATGACCAAATTTACCCTGGTAATTGTCGGAAAATTAAAGAAAAATTTTGACTTTGTGGCTCCGCATTTTTTTACGACGTTACGCGTTTTCTTATTATTTTTCAAGGATCTATCGATGGTAAGAATGCCGTACAAAAATATGTGACCAAAATGTACCCACTCTACCTGTACTTTCGAATTCTCACCTGCACTCAGTTGGACAGCTTACAAGTGACGGCATAGTGCTGAATCTTATTATTTTAGGCTCTTATATCGTTCTAGATAGGTCACCTGGTGGTTCAAATGACCCATAATTTTTTCAACACGGGCCTGTAGTCTATATCAGAAGTGCGATATAGCCATACACTCAGATAGTCAAGCTGCTATTAAAGCACTAAGATCCTACGTCATCGACTCAAATATGATCTGGGAGTGCCGGGACAAACTCAATGAGGTAGGCAAGAAAAATAAGGTCTTTTTAATCTGGGTTTCCGGCCATTCAGGAATCAAAGGAAACGAAGAGTCCAATACAATTGCCAAAGAGGGCGCACGAATATCTCTCATTGGCCCAGAAACCTTCTGTGGTAAAGGTAAATGTACCTATAAGAAGGAGTTGCTGGAGAAGGAGGAAGCCGAAAGGGAAAAACTCTGGCTGAATCTCCCAGGGATGGATCATTCTAGTAAGTTCTTTCGGAACTTTGAAACAGCAAGATCCAGAAGATATCTGGATCTTGGTAAGAAACAATTACACCTCCTCACTGGCTTTCTTACAGGGCACTGTCGCCTTAGAAAGCACCTGTTGAGGATGGGATTGTCGGACACTGAGAAGTGTAGGTTCTATGGAGAGGAGGAAGAAACCCCCATTCACCTAGTCATAGAATGCTTTAGCATTGCGAGCCTAATGAGAGAATTCCTTGGGCAAGAAACTTGTGAGAGTGAAGAACTAGCCTCGTTGAAGCTTTCACAGATATTGGATTTCATCAGATCTCTGAAACTGGAAGGCGAGCTGTGTAGGATGTGGTCAGAACTGCTCTGTAGATGTTGACGCTCACGCTCACGAGACGAGACGAAGCGTAAGTTCGCCGAGGACCGCGCACTTGGACGAAGCGATGCGTCGAGCTGGCATCGGAAGAAAGTCCCCCTATCTCTAGGCCGCAATAAATTTTGATTACCCTTGTTGCAAGCCGCCCACCCGCATGAACAAGGGTAGAACCCCAAAGATGATCCACGCGTCGAACGACTTGTCTCCTCGCTGCTCTTCGCTTCACGCTTCCTAGGTGAGAGTCTACACATTTGTTTCAATGCTAAACAGCCCAACGGAAAACGACGTGTTCCTTCCTAGCGCTTCGCTTCGTTCAAGTGCGCGTCTAACGATTCGGCACTGCGCTTCGCGCCTCCAAAGTGAGCGTCTACCTATTTGATTCAGTGCAAATCGTTCCGGCGGAAAACAACAAAAAATTGTAGAATGATGAGATTCTTACCTTCATATTGCAAACTGTGCTCCCTGACAAACTGAGCAATGGCATTAGGTGAATCCGGTGGCGTGTTCATCTCAAAACGTCTCTGGTCAAATCCCGATCCGCATTCGCTATCATCCGAATCACCACAGGGACGTTCAGCTTCTAACTCTCTTTCTCTCGCCATCTCAAGTTCTCCACGTTCAACTTCATGTATTCCTTATAAAAATTAAATTATTTATATTGATCAAATAAAGATATAAATCTAATTCAAGCGAATGACCAGTAGTGACCGTGGTCATTGTTGGTCCTGCCTTTGGTCTTGGCCCTTGAGGAATGACCAGCTTCCGCTCAAATGCAATTCTGGTCTCATTTAGTTTTCAAACAAATACACTGCGCAAAAAAATTAACGCACATTATGGAAATCTCAAATTTATTCTACAACTGTTCTCAATGATAATTATCATTTATCAGAATTATGCATGCACATGTTATCCACTTTCAACGTTTTTCTTCAATACAGATGTTTTTTCTCAGCAGGAATAAAAAAAGATGAGATTATCATATTTTGAATGTATTGGCTACATTCTGAGATCAGTTGTTCTCGATCAATTCTAGTGATCAATAAATAGTTTTTCTTTCGTTTGATTTTCTACACTCGATCGCTATGCAACGCGGAGCACGCAATTGGACCCAAGAGGAATGTGCCCAAGCGGTAGTTTTACGAGAAGAAGGGTGGACATACACAAGAACTGTAGAAAGGTTTGAAGTTTCCCATACAAGTGTGTCCAGAATGTTGCAGCGATTCAGGAAGACAGGTATGAATGTCAGAAGACAGGACAGGGTAGACCACGGGTAACAACTGCTATTCAAGAACATTACTTGAGAGTTTCTTCGTTGAGACAACGGTTTGCAACCGCTCGCCTCCTTCAAAATCAGCTTGAGCAAACTCATGGGGTGCAAATAAGCACTCAGACAATAAGAAATCGCCCCAGAGAATATTATGATTTAAGGCCTCATGTCGCGGCAAGACGCCCAGCTCTTACCCCAGCCCATCGAAGGGCGCGTTTGGATATTGCGAGAGAGCATATCCATTGGGAAGAGGCTGATTGGGCAAGAGTTCTCTTAACAGATGAGTCTAGATTCTGCCTCTGCCATTGTGATCCGACGTTATTATTATTATTTATCTTTGACTGCTCGTACAGCTCGTTGATAATGGAGCTATGAATGCTGATAGGTATATAAGGAACATTCTTGAAGAGCATGTAGTGCCATTTGCCCCATACATTGGTAAAAATTTCATTTGTATGGACGATAATGCCAGACCACATCGTGCGCGCATCGTTCAGGAGTACCTTGAAGAGGTTGAAGTCTCTCAAATGGAATGGCCAGCAAGAAATCCAGGTCTCAATCCGATTGAGCAAGTTTGGGACAACCTCAATAGAAGGCTGAGAAGTTCAGAAAATCATAAAGCTACCCTTAATGACTTAGGAATCCAACTCAGAGAAATCTGGGAAGGATTAGATCAGAACATTTTAAGATCACTCATTTTGAGTATAAACCGTCGTTGGCGAGCTGTAATTAACGCAAGGGGTGGAAATACCAAGTATTAAATCACTTATCAGCATTCCAGTATTTTGAAAATTGTTCATTTCTCTTCTTTCACATAAGATTCGGTGAAATCCTAAATTTTTCTTCCATTTAATGTGTCTTGTTTCGTTCAAAACCTTCCCGAGAGAACATAAAAAATAAGTTATAAAGTCAATGTAGAGTTAACTTTCATTAAAATTGAGATTTTCAGAATGTGTGTTGATTTTTTCGCACAGTGTAGTTTTCAAACAATCATTTCATTCCAAATCTTACCTAATAAAAGACTATAATCCATCAAATGAAGTTTTGTCAAAAAGTCTACGTCGGCGTTCAAAGTTTCCATCAATTTATTCTTTGCTTCATCGCCAATGTAAACCTATAATAGAAAAAATTTAAGAAAAGCCCTGAGCAGGTGCTTTTGAGCGCACGTTCATTGGTGAAGCAATAATGCTATTACCTCAAAATTTTGCATAGGACTTGAGATTCTTGCTAAGTATATGAAAGCAAAATCTCAGCACGATCGGAATTCTATTCTGGAAATTATTCAAAAAATGAAAAATATTAAAACTTAATTAAAATAATATAATTCTATGATTCAGATGATGCGATCCTCTTAAAATTTTGCATGAACATTCAGTAAATCAATCTTAATTCACAAAATAAATTTCACTTGAATCGGATATCTTGTTATGGAAATGTAAAGATTCTTCTATACAATATTCCAATTGAATTTTCTATGGTTCTGTTTACACTACGGCCACAAAATTTTGCATGAGGCTTATTATGAACATCTTACATGTGGCCCCAAAACTTCATTTTTACTAGTTCCTTTTGTCTGAGATATTGAGGGACAAAAATTTTGAATGACCATATTTTATGGAACACCCTGTACGATTTGGCTGGTTAATAAACTTAACCGAAACATTTGTGGACCGAACTCAACCTGAAAATCCCAAGTCTTTAGGACAATTCCTTCGAAAGTTATCGTGCTAAAGGACGGCCCCCACGACAAAATTGAATTTTACCATGAATTCGTCATCAAGGAGTCGAACCCTATCTTTTGAGACCATTTGTGGCTCAAAATTCGAAAATTACACATTTGGTTAAAACGATATAGCCCTCCTTCAAGTAGAACGAGCGCTCAAAAACTAACCTCACTCATTCTAAAATGAAATAAGCCTCTACCTTCATCTGTTCATTGACGAAATCATTATCTTTGTAAGTTGGTAATTCCTTTTCTCTCTCCTTTTCTGAAGCTTCCCTATCTATGGTAGACCCTTTAAGATCGAATTTCCTATGGATGTGCAAATGGTTGGAGAAGACATTCCTTGTGACAACTACATAATTTTCTACATTATCGACTGTGAGTCTGTACATGCCTAGGTATTGAGGTAGAAGTGTCTTTCCATGTCTCTCCACAATGTACGGATGGTATTGCTTAAGGAAAGAATGCATTCTTTCAACCTCTTCTGAAGTGAGAGTTTTGATTATGAACAGTTTGTCGGATGTGTGATAAAATTTAGCACCACTTTTTCCAGAAGAATCATCAGGTAAAGGTTGAGATCTAAAAAACCACAGTTTTAACAAACCCATTTGCATACCACAGAAAAATATCAGTTAAGATTAAGAACCTACCTGGTCAAGGATTCCTTATAATCCAAATCATCAATTCCAAACCTCTCCCTGATATTTCGGAATACCATCGGACAATATTCTTTCACCTTGAAATGAGAGGGCATATTCTCCCTGAGAAAAATAAACATTGAAACAAAAGCGCTTAGGTATATTGAAAGTTTATACGTACTTATTAAAAAGGTGGTTATCTATTTTAATTTTCGAATATGCCCTGAAATCATCAGGTAGTAACATCACAGGGATGGTGACATGCATTAGTTCGTTTATCTGAAAAACATTACGAATTTATGCAAATTAACATGACAAATACTTAACAACATACTTACAGTGTGGTTGATTCCCCACATAAGAACCGATAAAAACGGTTCATTAGCCCTGAAAAGCTTTACTTTTTGATGTTTTACCCTGAAATGTTTCTTTTTAAGTTTGGACAATCCCTGTCCAGTACTTGGGAAAGACATTTCGTATAAAATATCTACAAGGTTTTTGCGGCGTATCCAGTTATCAAACGATTCATTTTGGATTTCGGCGTTTACTCACTTATCCGATATATTCTATATTTATCTAAATCTTATCAGACAAAAACATTTACCTCAATTTTTTGTGATAGAAACACACCTTCATTGATTAATCGTCGGCTATGTTCGTATCTGTTATCACTGAGTTCGGATGTTTCCGTTTTACCGGCAAATATAAACGAGAAGTGGAAATAATCAACGTTTCGCAATTACTGAAAAAACATAGTTATCTTGCATAATACTATATTAGATATCGCATTGCAAGATAACATACGATCAGGAGGAAAGTAAAAGTAAATTTGCTGATTTGTTTCAGACTTTCTGAAAAACAAGAAATCGTAAATTATGAACATAGAAAAATATTATATATTTATCTATGGTTTCAAACTTAGAAAGATAGGTTATGATAATCCTAACCTCAACTTGAGCGGGTTGTTCAAAACACGAAAACATCGTCATGGAAGAAACGCACGTGGGTGATGAAAAAATGGAAACAGATAATTCAGACAGTTTAAAAATCAAAACTACAATTTTAGAACACTTCAAGAACCTTACGAAAGATAAAGAGAAACTACGTATTAAGGCTAGTGCTAATTTAGTGAAATATTTACTGGAGAACCAAGAGGTAAGAAGCAGAAGTGTATTATGTGAATATTCGTTCAAATAATGCATCTTGCAATAACATTAAGTCGTTATTATAGGGAATAATAATATTCTCGTAAATTGTCCTTTTCAGAATGAAACTGAGTACAAATATGCATTAGGAAGATTGATCAGAGGACTTGGTTCTTCTACCGAGAAAGCAAGATGTGGGTTCTACTCAACGTTTATGCCTTTGTTAAACTTTTCAAATATTACTGTAGAACAGATATTTGAATCTGTTGAAAAGGAACTTCACAAAGGAAAAAGTAATTCAAAAAGTGTAAGTACTACATTTTACTAATTTCGAAGATTTTTAAATATTGATTGTTATTCTATTGTAGGAAAATGCAGATGCTTCTTTGGGTCACATTTTGGTGTGTACAGCTATTATAAGATCTGGTTTATTCACGAAATGTTCAGAAGAAGAACAAAAACAAGTTTTGCAGTATATTATGAATGCTGGGAAAGATCGGAGCTATTTACTGCTTCCAGCTTTTGAGCTTCTTTTGTGTTTGAATGAGATATTGAGCAAAGATGATTTCCGTTCCCTATTATTACCTGTTATTCAACCAGTATTGGAAAAACCATTTTCAGAATATAATTTAGATACTTTATACTTTTTGATAAAGTTATCTGACAAATACCCCAAAATAATAGGAAAACAGATTCTGAAAAAAATTTCAGATAGTACACATCTAATTACTGATAGTAATCTTCAACAACTGTCAAACATATTAATGGTAAGTTTTGAAAATTTTAGTTAATTATTTTAATTTCGGTGGCCAGCAGATATCTACCAGATTTTATTGTCGTTATATTCATTGGGTCTTCCAGAACATCAGTGAAACCAACTGGTTGCAGTCTGCCTTAGTTGAGAAAATATGGGCCCCAAAGTTTCAAAAATATTCCATCTTCACGTCACTCTTTTCACATTGAAAACACAGATCAGCTGCTCCAATTTATTCTACAGGGTGATTTTTTTAAGTGTTTCATTAGACGTTTTCGAGGAAGAAATTGTAATACAGATTCAAGATTTTGGATTTTCGTTTAAGAGTACATGAACTTTAATTGTAAAATATTTTCAAGAAGAATCTACTTCCGGTTCCACCGGAAACCAATGTAACTTCGTTATTTCAAATGCAACACCCTGTATATTTATACATATTCGAATTCTTCGTTTAATTCTACACTGATCTGATGTATGATATGTGCAACCACTCAAGCGGTTCTTGAATTATAGCCTGATTATCAAATTTTTTGAAAAAAAGGTTGTCACAAACTAGTGTCCATATCTTCAAAATCCCTCATTACAAGAATTTCTATTTGCGAAAGTGGAACAGAAGAAAGTACGCTGATACTGTTTCTTGTATAACTTATGAGGAAATATTATACAGGGTGTCTGAAAAAGGGCCTCAAAGTGAGCCTCAATAAAACTATGAAATCTCACTTTTTTCAAATGGCAACCCTATAATTTTGTAATTCCAATCGATGGCTCGTCAAAAACCAGTTAGGGTGTCCCGAACATTTCATACCTCTAAAATCAGTAGTTTTGCCGTTGTTGAATACAATTCGAATTTCAGGATTGAATCAAGGTTTCTTGGTCTAACCATAGATTTATTAGGATGGAAGTTTTCAAGAAGGCTATGTCTGTTGATTTATAATCATAGATCTATAATTACTTACTTATTAGGTCTATGTTTATAATGCATTTTGTGGAACTGTCATTTATACTTTTTTGATTAATCGGGCACTATGCAAAATATGAATTACAGTAACAGTCATGTATTGAATATGTTCTTCATTTATGGTGAATGTAACAAAATATTAGAAAGGACAGTCAGAAATTTTAACGAAGGAAATCCACATTGTTATTGTAGTATTAGTTTACTGTTGTGAATGAAATTTTTGTGATAGTTTTGAACTAAGAGATCATTCATTATCTATTACTACTATTACTACTTCAAAAATGCAAGCTGTCTTTAATCGTGAAATTCGAATTTTATTGAATAACGGCAAAATTACTGATTTTAGAGGCATGAAATGTTCCGGACACCCAAACTGGTTTTTGACGAGCTATCGATTGGAATTATAAAATTATAGGGTTGCTATTTGAAAAAAGTGAGATTTTATAGTTTTATTGAGGCTCACTTTTGGACCCTTTTTCAGACATCCTGTATAATATTTCCTCATAAGTTATACAAGAAACAGTATCAGCGTTCTTTCTTTTGTTCCACTTTCGCATAAAGAAATTCTTGTAATGAGGGATTTTGAAGATATGGACACTAGTTTGTGACAACCTTTTTTTAAAAAAATTTGATAGTCAGGCTATAATTCAAGAACCGCTTGAGTGGTTGCACATATCATACATTAGATCAGTGTAGAATTGAACGAAGAATTCGAATATGTATAAATATACAGGGTGTTGCATTTGAAATAACGAAGTTACATTCGTTTCCGGTGAAACCGGAAGTAGATTCTTCTTGAAAATATTTTACAATTAAAGTTCATGTACTCTAAAACGGAAATCCAAAATCTTGAATCTGTATTACAATTCCTTCCTCGAAAACGTCTAATGAAACACTTAAAAAAATCACCCTGTAGAATAAATTGGAGCAGCTGATCTGTGTTTTCAATGTGAACACTTAAAAAAATCACCCTGTATAAATCACCTCTGAACATTCAAATATTTTCATTTCAGGTGTATTCAATAACTAATGCATAAACATTGAAATTCTAGAGGTATCACATATCCACAAATTCCAAGGAAAGCCAGCTGTTCTTCATGGTAGGTTTGACACCACTGCTCTGTCCTTCAGCGAGTGACAAATAAAATGATGGCGGAAATTACGGACATTAAAAACGGCGGGCTCTAGAATTTCGATGTTTTTGCATCAATTTTTGAATATACCTGAAATTAAACTAATCAAATAGTTAATTGAATATCCAAAGGTGAATTATAGACTAAATTGGAACAGTAAATCTGTGTTTCTATAGTAAAAAAAGTGACATGAAGAATGACCATTCTTAGAACTTTGGGGGCGCATATTGTCTAAACCAAGACAGGGTAAACCATAGGTTTAGGCATGTAAAATAGCGGCGATTTGTTGACAACGGAATGACGCATGAGCAGATAGTGCCAAATATCCTTTTGGTTGCCAGATTGTGCAAAAGCCATATCTTTGGAATTGAATGTTGACTTGTTACTAGGATTTACGAATTTTTTTTGGAAAGAAATTATAAAATAAGTTTTAACGAATATCGTCTATTCAGATGATCTGCGCAATTATTACTAAAGGCAAGATTTAAGAAAGAAATAAACAGGACCAGTTGTATCCAAAAAGTAATAAATTACCCTCTATTACTCAGAATTTTCCAATTTTCAGAGAGTTCGGAATTTTCTTCTCTTTTCACATCCTAATTACAAATAATTTTAAATTGAAATATAATCAAGCTACATTTTGAAATATGATGTATAGTTGCACTATACATTTTATTCTTCACATAGGTGAAAAATAAATTGATTAATGTTATGTTTTCGATTAGAATTTTCAGGATATATTCACTATATGGAAAGAAATAAAACAATTTCAATTGATTTATTTTAGAGTTGCATAGTTTAAAGTGTTAAGGAAGGAAAGAACTAAGCAAAGAAAACCTACACTCACGCAAATATTTAAAAAAATTTATATAATTACATTTCTGTTTGACAAAAAGTTGAAGCAAGCTATTTCAGTAGAATTGACTTAGTAAAAATTGCTTTGAATTGTATAGTGGAACCTTGATATAAGAAATCGAAAGGGGATTCACTCAATTCTTCGAATACAAGAATAAAAGTCGTACCTGGCAACGTTGCTGTCACTTGGTGGACCGCCGCCATCTTACATGCCTAAACCGATGGATTACACCTGTTGGTTTCACTAATGTTGTTCAGGAAGACTCTATGTATACAATGACACCAAAATCTGGTAGATATCTGCCGGACACCGAAATTCAAATATTTATCAAATTTTCTTCAATTTTTGTTATCATTTCAGACAATACCTAGAATAACATCACTCAACCATCCAGTGTATGAATTGTTTGGAAAAATGCTTGTTAAAACAGAATTCTCTGCACAGTTTATGAAGCATATGGATGCTTCCCTATCAAAGTTTAACGTAAACAAACATCTGGTTATCGTAAATTTCCTCACTATACTATTGAAAAATATTGAGAGGCCAAATGATCTGCCGAACTTACTCGAGATTAATCTCATCCAACAAACGTTGAAGAGTTTTAGGCAACTCTCTGCTACACCGAGAGATAACCAAGTGAAACAGGCGACTCATAACCTTTTCAACTTAATACCCGAAGTTTTGAAGAAAGACGACGTGAAAGAAAAAACTAAAATAGCGATATTGAAAAAATTACTGTTCAATCCTGGTACATTTATTTTTGAAAAAGTCACTAAGAGCAAGCTAGTGCAACACATAACATTCACACTCAAAAAAGAAGGTGTAAAAAAATTGGCCGCTATCTACAAAGAAGTTGTGATGTTGGAAAATGAGGAGTTCAATGGAAAAACATCTGATTCACATTTCCAAAATAACGATAGATTATATGCTGCCAACTTATTGGCGAAACTGGTATGCCATCCTGCTATTCGTGACGAAAATGAGTGGAAGTGCGAACAGTTGAAGTTTTTCATGCAATTGGGACTTACCAAACAGCCGAAAGTAGGAGTGGAGTTAGCCAGTAAGTTTGAAAATAATTTTTTTTTTCATCACATACATTGCTTATTCACAATCTACTTCAAACTGAATATTTTTAGTCCGTTCACGAAAGTTTGAGCGCATAGTAGGCGTTCGTTCATTTATCTGAAGTTGGCAGTATTTGCTGTCATAACGAAAAATGTCAACGTTGCCGAATGTACCCGGCCTCGTTCGACGATCTTCCGAGTTATCAGAGAACTCTATGTTATATTGATAACATTGCATATCAATCTGACAAGAAAATAAACAACATAAGCTAAATTTTCAATATACACAGTGGAATATGCCAAATCATCATGGCCAACCGACGGCTCAAACTTTCGTGAACGGACTATAGTAAATGTGTTATAGAATGTTAACTTGAAGGTGACATGTCCATTGACATCTCCACCCATTCTATTCTAATTTTTCAGTGTGTTTGATCATGACTTAGCGATAATTCAAGGTCATCAAATATACCTAATATTATCGACAAAAAGACCCAAACTTGGAAGTTTACCACCTTAGTTTTGGAGTGGCCTCCATTTTGAATTTACTTTTTTATTTTCGTTGACCCTTCCAAATAATATCGATTTCTTTGGACATGAAGGTCCTACAGATGTGAAAAAAATGTTTTTAGAAAGATGATTTTCTTCTTCTCTGTGCGGTGCCGAACTGAGGCCTAGTGGCCCATTGTTCACCCGCATTGTTCCATAGAGACTCAGCTCCTCAGACACGAAGACAGAAACGTCGCGAGCCTGCCAGGAGTGGTCCCTCTCACCATAGGAATAGAAGGTGTTGGATTTCCTAGGTGTGTTGACCTTAACTCAGTAAGGTTTCCACAGTTGAACAAAATATGCTCGACCGTTTCATCAGTACTCCTGCACCACCGGCATAGGGAGCAGCTCGTCAATCCCATTCTCTTCAAATGCTTGTTAAACAGGTGACCAGTCAATGCACCAGTTACCAGACCGAGTTGTTTCCTCTCCAGCAACAGAAGCCTATTGACCTCAGATCGCGAGGACGGTCTCTCAATGAGACCGTCCTCGCAATGAAAGATGATACTACCACCTTTCATTGAAGTATAACATATTAAAACATTCAACTTGAAAACGCCATAAAGAAATTCTTCAAAAAAGTTCATAGTGAAAATATGTACTGATTTTATCAGTAAATCCGCAATAGTACAAGAACTAGCACATTGAAGTATAATTTTTTTCAATGATTTAACACGCAAGGATATTAGCTACAAAACAACACTCACATCATTTCTGTAAGTTACATAATAATTTGAGAATCATTGGTGGTCGAACATTACCCTTATGAAAATTGATAAAATAGAAAAAACCTCAGTACTGTACTTTCGATAATTTTCATTTTCAATGATTAAACAAACAAATTAATCATAAAAATTGCTCAAAATGGCCGCCTCTGCTCTGTAGACAGCAGTGGCCTTCATGACGACCTGTCTTGTGTCTTTTGCTCGCGTAGTGATCATGTTCGAGCAGCAATATCTCTCAAATTATGTAACTTACAGATATGATGTGAGTGTTGTTCTGTAGCTAATATCCTTGCGTGTTAAATCATTGAAAAAAAATCATACTTCAATGTGCTAGTTCTTGTACTATTACGGATTTACTAAAAAAATCAGTACATATTTTTACTATGAACATTTTTTAATATTTTTTTATTACGTTTTCATGTTGAATGTTTTTATATTGTTATACTTCAATGGTGGTATTATCATCTTTCAAAAAACATTTTTTTCACATCTGTAGGTCCTTTATGTCCAAAGAAATCTATATTATTTGGAAGGGTCAACAAAACTAAAAAGTATATTTAAAATGGGGGCTACTCCAAACCTAAGGGGGTAATCTTGTTTGGATGTTTTTGTCAATAATATTAGGTATATTTGATGACCTTAAATTATCGCTAAGTTATGACCAAACACACTGTATAAGAATATTAGTTTTGTGGAAGATCTTCTGACCAAGTTTTCTTCAGTCGACAAATGCTGGGTCCTGCTCTGTATAAACTAACACATGGATCAATAAGTCCCAAGACTAACAATCAAAACAACATTTTTCTCCAACCATCAAAAAATGTTGACATTTTTGTACTATTTTCAGGTGCAAAGGTCATAAATTTCCTTACCGTACAAAAATTCACTCGTTACTTAGCAACACTTTTAATCCTAGGATTAAAAACGCTACTTTTAATCCTTGGATTAAAAGTAAATGCATTTGACGTCTACTTGACAATCACTGTCATGATTCTGTGTTCGAATTTATAACCAAATTATGAATGATTTTTCACTAAAACCAATTTTATTGTAATTTTGACTTGGTTGGAGAACAACATTTTTTTCGTAAAATTTTTTTTTATTCATCAACATAATCATCTTTTAGTGTGATACAATCGATCCAACGCTTTTCCAATTTTTCAATACCATGTTTATAAAAAAATTATCTTTCGCTTCAAGATAGGCTTCAGTTTCAGCGATGACCTCCTCATTTGAGCCAAATCTTTTTCCCTGGAGCATTTTTTTAAGATCAGCAAAGAGCCAGTACTCACTGGGGGCTAAATCTGGCGAGTACGGGGGGTGGGGAAGCAGATCAAAGCCCAATTCGTTTAATTTTGCCATTGTTTTCATCGACTTGTGACAGGTCTTGGTGAAAACGAATTTTTTTTTCTCTGCATGTGCGGTCGTTTTTTTGCGATTTCCTCCTTCAAACGCACCAGCAAGTCAATATAATAATCACTGTTGATCGATTTACTTTTTTCGAGGTAGTCAATGAAAATCACGCCATGCGTATCCCAAAGAACTGACGCCATGACTTTGCCAGCTGACTGCTGCGTTTTCGGACGCTTCGGACGGCTTTCGCCAGCTGTGCGCCACTCAGATGACTGCCGCTTCGACTCTGGAGTGTAGTGAGTTATCCATGTTTCGTCCCTGGTCACGTAACGACGCAAGAAATCTTTTTTGTTGCGAGTAAATAGCGATAAACAGCTTTCTGAATCATCGGCTCGTTGCTGTTTTTGTACCATCGAAAGCAATCGCGGCACCCACTTGGAAAAAACCTTTTTCATGCTCAATTTTTCACGAAGGATAGTAAATACACGTCCATATGTATTCTGTGTCATCTCAGCAATCTCACGGAGCTTCACTGTACGATCTTTCATTATAATTTTTGTCACTTCACTCACATTTTCCGGAGTAACGGCTTCCACAGGTCTACCCGAGCGTTTCGCTTCATTTGGGTCGGTATGACCACGTTTAAACTCGGCAAACCACCGACAAATCGTTGCTTTTGATGGACAAGAGTCCAGGTAACATTTTTCGATCCATTGTTTTGCTTGCACGATGTTTATACCCATTAAAAAAAAATTTTCATTTGTAAAATTCATTTGTAAAATAAAAAAAAATGTTTTATCAGAACAAGAAAATCGGTTTTTTCCATTTTTTAAACAAACTACAAAACGACTTTACTCCAACCTCGATAACTCAGCTGCTTCTGGTCTGATCGACTTAAAATTTTGACACGTTTCAAGCAAAGGTTAGTACTCTAGAAAGACGTGGTTACTGGTTTACTACGAGCGCCATCTCTGGGTTAGTCTCGGGACTTATTGATCCATGTAGTATCTATGTGGTTGTTTGCCTTTCCAGTGATTCGGTTTTGGTAATTGGTGGAGAATCTTTCTATTTCATCTATTACATAATAATTATCAATAAACAATAATAGCGTTTTCTTTTGGGAAAACTGGTGCGCACCAGAATTGCCCCAGTGTGATCTGAGTGCAAATTTCTATGAGCATTTCATTGTTCTTTGTACCAATAGAACACGAAAAATTGCACTGGGGCAATTCTGCTGCGCACCAGTTTTCCCAAAAGAAAACGCTATAAGATATTACTGTATAAAGTAATACTGAAACCTGTCTGGACTTATGGCTTACAACTCTGGAAATGTGCAAAGTCTAGTAGAATCAATATCATAAGAGATTCCAATCTGAAACACTGTTTAAGATTGTATGATATTGATTCTACTAGACTTTGCACATTTCCAGAGTTGTATGCCATAAGTGCAGACAGGTTTCAGTATTACTTTATACAGTTATATCTTATTGTTTATTGATAATTCAGATTTATTGATGATTTAGCTGAATGGTTATTTTATTTTCACTGTTTCCTGAGATGTTCCAAAATAATACATGGTCCCGCACTCGAAGTGTAACCTATTCAAAAGGCCATGAATTCATTCAGGAAAAAGATTTTCATTTATTTTCATATACTGAACATGTGAAAATCAATCAAATCAAAATTTCAGAATCAAATCACTTTGGCTTGATATGATCGCTTTTCACGGTGACTATAGTCCGTTCACGAAAGGTTGAGCCGTAGGTTGGCCATGATAATTTGACATATTCCACTGGGTATATTAAAATTTTAGGTTATGATGTTTATTTTCTTGTCAGATTGATACGCAATGTTGTCAATATTGCATAGAGTTGTCTGATAACTCGCAAGCTCGTCGGACGAGGCCGGGTACATTCGGCAACATTGAATTTATTTTACGTTATGACAGCAAATACTGCCAACTTCAGATAAATAAAGAAACGCCTGCTATGTGCTCAACCTTTCGTGAACGGAGTTTATTGTCTTGAGACATTCAATTTTTTTATTTATTCTTTCGAATTGAGAGCTAACAAAATACAATAAATGAAACAAAAAAGTCCCTAGCTGAGGTTGGTGCAAAACGGGGTACCATACTATTCTGGCGTATGATACCAGAGTACAGGGAAAAACCTCAGTAGAAAAAACCCTGCCTCGCCGTTTTTACAAAATTGAAACTTGAAGCTATTCGAATAAATACCTTCAATATTTAGATACAATATACTTAATTCATGCTCTTGGGCAAGGAGGGTGTTTTAAAAAAGGTCTGGCATTCCAAGTGATGATTTTTCGAATCTCCTGTTCTTCAAAGACCGCTACAGGACCCTATTGAAGGGTAATCATCTCCCATAGATTTAAATAGTGGTATTTCATCCTAAATATCGAATTCACTTTCGGAATAATGATAAAAAACGTGTGACATTCAACAATACTGTTGAAGTTTATCTATACATTCTTTCAATGTTTTCCTGTGTGAGATTGCTATACAGGATGTTACATAATAGTATGTCACAACTTTAAAAAATTCCATATAAACATGGGTCCGCAAAATCTTCGTTATGGAGCTGTGGAAATTTCAAAAAAAATTGTTTTTTCTTCATAACTCCTGCAGTTTTTGAAATATTCAGTCCAAATTTGGAATGCGAGCTATTTTCAACAGTCTCCATCATTGCACGTCCTGAATCTTGACTGGAATCTACAGGGTGTTTTCTTTTCCGGAGCTGTCTCCTTTTTCCCTGTCAAACATTTTCGCGGTACGCCACTGATCAGCGTAAAATCAATTTTTGATATCTTTGTTCAATTTAAAAACTTTTTTGACTCTTGTACTTTTTTCGTATCTCTAACTGTTTTCAAGTAAAAAATTATTGAACTTTTGTATGTTATTTGCTAAATAAAAAAAATAGGTATGCACAAAATTTGCTTTTATTTTGATAGCTCGTCATCTGAGACTCAACTAAAGCTTATGCAATATCAACATACAATCGTTCAATCAATTTTTACTCAAAAACGGTTAGAGATACGAAATTACAGGAGTCAAAAAAGTTTTTGAATTTCCTCAGTAATTATCATTTTCCCCAAATGCGCAAAAACTTTTGCATTCATGTCGGGGCTTCCTTCAATTCATTTGAATATCTGCTCAACTGTATATGGAGCATTTGCTAACGTTCTTGTAATTTTTACTTTACAGGTTCTCTCAAAGAAACATTCTTCAGATCTCTGGATTTGAAACTAACAAAATTAGAAGATCTAAGTGTTATATTGTTGGATGTATTCAATGCATTGGACTCTCAACTATCCCAAGATATTGAACTGAGGTCGCCACTAACAGATGAATTCAAAGAAATATGGACCAAGGCTAAAGAAATTATAAACAAGATCCAATCCAAAAAATCAAAAAAGCTCAAACTTGTTTTCGAAATTCTCTTTTTACATTGAGTCTGCAACTATTCAATGATGCAAAATTAGCAAAAGATTCTTTAGAAGAACTGTTTAGCTGTTACGAAAGGGTTAAAAAGAAAAATGACGCTGAAAGTGAATCCGATCCAGCTTGGATCGAGGTGGTTGTCGAATTGTTTCTCAGTCTCCTGTCTCACAATTCGAGTCTTTTGAGAAAAGTTATAAACTGTGTCTTTCCCCATCTCTGTAACTATCTGAATGCAACAGCAATTCATCAGATTTTATCTGTCCTTGATCCTGAAAGTGAAGATAATCCACTTACAAATACACATGACGTTTCTGATGACGATGATGTTGAGGAAGAGGAATCTGATGAGGAAGAAGACCAAAGTGAAGATGAAGATGAGGAAATGAATGATGAAGAAGACTGCAGCGATGACGAAGATATTGACACAACGAAAACAGAGAAATTGAAGAAGGCTCTGCAAATAGCTCTCATGCAAAACACTGAAAATAATGGAGCTGACAGTGATATAGATTTAGATCAAATAGACGACGAAGAAGGGGAAAAATTGAATGAAGTGCTAGGAAACGTATTCAAACAATTCAAACCGAACCTTGGAAAATCGAAGAAACAAAACAAAAATGATGAAACTTTGACGCACTTCAGAATAAGAACTCTTGATCTTTTAGAGATCTATCTAGATTCCACCCCTTCAATGTTACTTACTTTGGAAATCATGCTTCCTTTACTGCAATTACTTGATTTTAGTATCAGAGACGTCCATCAAAAACCCCTTCAAGATCGTGTAAAAGCTTGCTTGAGGAAAATGACAGCTCTGAAAAAATTTGCAGATTGCTCAGAAGTGACTGACCAAACTTTGTGTGATTTCTTGAAAAGTCTTTTAGAAAGAGCAGGCAAGAACGGTATAGTTGATCAGTTTATGAGTATAGAAATTAGTCAGTGCTGCTTCTTTATAATTAAATGTTCTCAAGTCCTGGTAAATAATGAAGAAATACCCAAGAAGGTTAGGAAAAATTTGAAACAGGAAATAGCCAATATTATGAAGGAAGCTTTAGAGAAATTTTTGAATAGAAGGGATTGTCATATACCTTACTTACTTTTCAAAAATTTGTGTGAGTTAAATTGGCCTGGTAACTATGAATTATTGAAATATTTAACAGCTGTCATATTCGAAGAAGATATCAAACAATTCAAGAAAAATCAGGCCACCGATTTGATCAGAGTTTGTTATTGTAACCACAGGTTATTGAACACATGTGAAGGAAAGACGAAAGATAATTTCAAGGAGATTACTGAAGAGTTCGTAAATAAGTGCTCACAATTTTTCCAAGCTTTGACAGAAAACCCAAATAATGAAAATATTAGGGAAAAATTTATTTCTTCTCTGTTCATAGTCATATCCACAATTAAAAACTGCCCCCTAAAGCTAGAGACTTTCGATTGGAAAAACTTGGCGGAAATAATAAAGGAATATAGAGTTTTGTCAGTTTGAATTCAGAAACAAAAAAATCCTTCCAGAAACTATGCTCAGTTATTGGAGTGAGCAATATTGTCAACATGAAGACATCTTTGATTAAATTTACTCAAAACAGAAAGGACGATGATGAGACCTCAAGTTTGCTTCTGGTAATAAAACAAAAAAGAACAAGAAAAGAGTAAATAATGATAACTTAAAACTAAAGAAAGAGGCTAAAGAAGAAAGGATGAGAAGTTTAGGTAAAGGTTTAGAGGGTGGTTTCAGCACAATCGTAAACATGAACGGAATTGAACCAGAATCCGAATCTGAGCAACCTGTTGATGGGAAATCGAAAAAAAGAAAATGCGAAATGGTGAACACAAAAAGGCAAAGAAAAATAAAACTGACTGTTAAAACTTTTTATATTTCAAAAACTTAACTGGTTGAACAACATCCTTGTTAAATTATTATTCGAGTTGAAAAATGGCTTTTAATCTTCTTCATCCGACATCTAGAAATTGAACGAATTATGTTTGTTTTATAATTTTTGTATAAATTTACCTCTGAAGAAATGTTCCCAAAAAGATGGAGTTCTGAAAATTATATTTTCTACTTGAATGTAAGTTTTGTTAATAAAGTATTTATTTATACATACTTTTAATACTTTATATTCTGATTAAAAAGATTTTATACCTACCACTTTTATTATTATTATTATCAGAACTGTGTTCATAAGTTATCTCATATTTAGATGATACCTGTGAACAAATCAATTTTATTAAGCTTATACTGCTCTGTTTGAGTCAACTCACAGCCTCTAGATCAGTTCTTAAAAGATAATATAACTCTCTTTCAATATTTTCCACTTCGACAGCTCGATCTGTGTTTATGAGAGTTTTTCGGAATCTTTTCTTTTTCACATTCTTGAGTGGGGGCGTAATTCCGTGCATAAAATCCAATTTTTTATTGTCCCTTTTCTCGTAATCGCAAATAAGAATTTGATGAATGTCAGCTGTTTTACCGATTAAAACTTTATCGAAAGTTTTGTAAGATTCAACAATAGTAGGGAGTGTCTTTAAACAACCATAAAGCTTAGTCTTGCCAAACTTCATAATTGCCGAATTTTCATCCAAATTGAGATCAAGTTTCAAAGATTTCTTCACTTTGCTAGGTTTGCTCTCCAACAAATTCCTTAGTTTTAAAGCTTCATCCTGAAATAGTAATGGATATATGATTTGCACTTTAATTAACTAATAAAAAATTGAACTCACATTCGGTAACCTGAGTATGAACTGTTGCTCCAATTCGACTTTTTCGTTCTCTTTATTATTTTCGAAATTCATTTTTGCCTTTTAAATTCAAAAAGTTGTTATTTGAGATCTGCGACGGTGTCATAGAAATATATCTGAGAAATCCGAATAAAATCTGAATACTGAATGTGACTGTAAAATTATTTACATTTTCTTGAATTTAAACGAATTATATTACCCCGTAAGAAACAGAAACTACAAAAATCCTCGAAATTTAAAATATTTCATTCCACTCCTGAGGCCAATATTAAGAACTTCCATCAAGAAGAGCTTCCATAGAATGATCTCTACTGTCACTGTCATTGAAATTTTATGATCGTAATAGTTAAAAATAAATAGGGTTGACAAAAGAATTATTATTGTATCATAATATTCATAATTTGTGAAATATGTGCAAGTGAATTACTTGTAATGTGGTTTTCCTTGTTGAATTAAATTCAGTTGATGTTCATCTGAAACATTACGTTTGAGCTCCAGTTAATTCTCAACATTCCTAAAAATGTCTTATGCTATCTTAACTGAAGACTGTAAAAGATTAACAAAAAAATTGGATGGTTTATCGAATGACGAGTTGGATCAGATCTTAAATAATGATGAAAAAATTGAAGAAATATTAGGCAATGATGATCAGGTTAGTCCATGAATAACCTGTATTTCTTTTACTTGAGCTTTGATTTCCAGACTTATCTAAAAGAAATACAGAATGAAAAGGAAACAATCATCGCAACAAATGAGTCTATGGCAGAAATGAATTTAGCCAAAGAACCAGAATTGACTGAGAAGAGGGAAAAACTCCAGATATCAAGTGTGGAGGGTGAAGAGTTATCTAAGAAAGTAGAAGAAAAACTGAAAACATTAAGTAAACTGAAATTTCAATTGATCTGAATATAAATAAACTTGTTATCATTTCAGGAGATAAAAATGGAGATCTATCATTAGAAACTGCCTTAGCCTTGCTTCGAACTGCTGCTAGTGAAATGGAAGAAGAATCAGATTCGATAGCTAAAAAGTTTATGGACGAAGGTGGTGATTTGGATGACTTTTTAGAACAGTTTTTAGCTAGAAGAAAAACAATGCATCTCAGATTAGTTAAAGCTGACAAGATGTCTAAACTCATTCAACGTGGTGATCCTTTTCTAGGCAACATGCCTAGCTATTCGAACCCACCACCCCTGAGTGTCAATTCTAGTTATTTTCCAGGAATTCCAACCAATATGCCCCCTACTTCTGTACCTTATCCAACAGGTCCTTTAAATATGCCTATGCCACCGCCATACGCCAATATGAATTATTTCCAAAATCATTATTAAACAAAGGTCATAGAATAAATAAAGGTGAACAAAATTATTACCAATCGTGACCACAAGATACAATTAAGAAGAATGAACAATTAACAAAGCTTTACATCACTTCCTGTTATTTATGTACAGTCATATGTGTACAAGTTATGGTACGAGTGTTACCAGTATGAAGAATCTAAAGGCCTTTGTTGATTTGTTTTAGAGTTTATAAATTGAAATATTTAAGGTGGATATATTTTTTGATATTGATTATGTTTTAGATAGATTCAATACTGAATTGTCGTAAGGTTGCTAAATTATGATCTTAGTAAAATTTTGTTTGAAATTAAGTACAGAATAATAATAATATTATTGAAAAATAAATGGAAAACATAGTATGGTAAAGATTAAAAATGAAATTTCAGTAACCGATTGTAAAGTCACTCTCATTTATAGTTATGGATTGTTTATAAACAGCAGATTTCTTGAAAGTGTACCTACTAATTTGCAATTTATGAAATAGTCTTAAGAACTTGTATATTTTATCTTATGAATATATTTAATATATGCACAAAGAATTTCTCAGTTAATAATCCTTCAAAATGGGATAATAAATTAGAAAGAAATAATGTGAACTTGTTTTTATTTACAATAGTATATTATGGAACAAGTGTATAATAACTATTATTCACAAGCTGAAGTATATGAACTGTAGGCGAGTGGCCCAAATCACCGAATGAATAACAGCCATTATACGCAAGTAGCATGCTATACTTAATCCACGACTACTGAATATATTTCTTGAAGATTTTAACATTTTTCGACCGTGACAAGATCTTTCCATTACAGGAGTGGAAAAAATCAAGTTGGCACATGAGAAATTTTGGGAGATGGTATATTTTGTAATGAAAATGGCTTTAATTGCTGTAATAAAAGTAGATTTGGCCCTCGATTGACAAGGTATACCCATATTTGTTAATTCAATACTTTAAATACTGAAGAAATAACAATTTGATAATGAATCTATGAAGCATCTGACAGCAGTGAATAATAATAAACTATTCACAAGTGATTAATGGTATTTTTATTGCCGAGCAATCAGATGTAAAAAAGGTGGATTATGCAATAGTTGTGGATAAAAAGTATTATCAATCAATGTGTGCACGTAGAATAAAGACAAAGTCAACGTTGCCGAATGTACCTGGCCTCGTCCAACGAGCTTGCAAGTTAACAGAGAACTCTAATATGCCAAATTTCCATGGCCATTATTCATCATAATAATATATTTATATTATTATTATTCAAAAAATATAAAAAAACATAGTCATTGAAAATAAATATGAAATCGATTAATAATGTTAATCATTTCAAGTCAAAACTAAAATAAAAAATTGCTTTCTAAATTTATTACTTATGTTTTGGATGGCGTATCATGGTGTATGGGAATTTTTGAAATTTCTTGAATGTTTTTATTCATATTTTCGGATTATAAAGGACATTTGCAGTCCTTTGACACCTTTCAAAAGGGCAAAGGGACATATAGTCCGTTCACGAAAGGTTGAGCACATAGTAGGCGTTTCTTTATTTATCTGAAGTTGGCAGTATTTACTGTCATAAAGAAAAATAAAGTCAACGTTGCCGAATGTACTCGGCCTCGTCAGACGAGTTATAAGAAAACTCTATGCAATATCGACAACATTGCGTATCAATCTGTCAAGAAAATAAAGAACATAACCTAAAATTTTAATATACACAGTGGAATATGCCAAATTTCCATGGCCAACCGACACGACGGCTCAACCTTTCGTGAACGGAGTATAGGTTCAGAATAAAGGACGGTTGGCAACCCTATCCACTACCTATGCGTGTATTGAAATTTTAGGATATGTTGTTTATTTTCTTGTCAGATTGATACGCACATTGTCAATATTTCATAGTTTTCTGATAACTGGCAAGCTTGTCAGACGAGATCGGGTACATTCGGCAACGTTGACTTTATTTTACTTTATGACAGCAAATACTGCCAACTTCAGATAAATGAACAAACGCTCAAACTTTCGTAAACGGACTATATTACTGTATTCGTTTTGAGGAGTTTCGTGCTCCTGAGCTGTTCCAGTGCTTGTGCGCAGCCAATGGCAAGCCGTATTTCGAGCTTTTGAGTTACTCAGGAGCACGAAATATCTCAAAACGAATAGGCTATATATGTATCCCTTTCGAAAGATCACGTCGAATTACCAAACACGCTTTATATCACCCGAAATAAAACTTTCATAGATTTTAAGGATGTATGTATTATAAAACAAAAACTCTGTCAAATGTCGATTCATGATCTGAAGAAATTTTGGAACAAAGAAAAAATAAATATGTAGTGTATAATGTTTATTAATATTCATAATAATATACAAATGTTTATTCTATAGAAATAATATTAGATGAAATCATATTTAATTTTCAAACAATCTATAATCAATTATTAAAACTTCAACATCATTTCAACCAACCTTACTTGAAATTTGAACTTGCAATTAAGAGATATGCATTCACCAAACATATAACTTATATAAATAACTATAATTTTCCTCAAACTATACAATACCTTACCATTTAAAAACTACTTCAAGGCAATCATAATCATCTCAATGCTATTTACATGGAAAAAATAATATATTAAAATTAAAAAGTTATGATAAGTTGCTAGAATCGAGTTCGTCATATACAGGATGATGCAGATTTTCAGAGAGCAATTTAAATTTATTGCATTTATATAGTTTCCAAATCTACATTAGTTATTCACACAAAGTGATGTATATATCAATTTCATGACGCACCCTGTATATATTCAGTTTAATTCAAATATCACAAGCGTGATGAACATTCTTTGAACCTATATAACATTTTCACAAAGTAGCTACGTAAAATTTTTTGAAAAGTTTATTCAAATAAGGATATCAGAGCAAGCAACGTTAACTAGTAATCATTTTAAGACGTCTCGTTTTTTGATATTTCGCAACTATCAAACAGACAGTATTTAAGCCACTTGTATAACGTATAATGATAAAATTGTTTGGAAATTATTCAAAGTTGAAACAACTTTCACTAAGTTAATCCGAAATAATCAGCCGTCTTAAAATGTATTTTTCGCAACATCACTAACTTCTTCACCAAATTAAATCTATAAAATAGTTGAAATATATACTAGGGGACAGAATAATCTTTAATTCGATACACATTAACCAAAATAAGTAAAATAGGCTTGGTAACACCAAACTTACATTGAGCTATAATCGAAACGGTAAAAATATTTAAAGGTAATTCAGCCCAAAAAATCAGAATATCATCTGTCCCCAAAATACACTAAAGATATCGAATAAGATCACCCGAGAAAAAAAAATCAAAGAATGTCCAGCTATGCTGCGGTTTAGCAACAAGAACTGCCGCTGCTTGGTGGTTTTTGCGTGTTGGTAAGCTTGATCTGATCGGGGAATTCGTTGTACAGATCTACTGCTGAATTTTGTTGAGCAAGAGCGTTCTTCGCTATCGCCAAAAGGCCTGTTCGACGTTGAGAGCCTCTTTGGCCGACGTTTCAAAGTAGGGGATATTGTTCTTGGCTTGGCACCACTGCTGGGCCCTTTTCGAGGAGATGGACCTAGGCTCCAGATCGACTTTGTTGCCTAGCAAGACGAAAGGGAAGTTCTCAGGTTCCCGGGGTGAAGCTTGTACCAAAAATTCGTCCCTCCAGCTGTCTAGTGATTTGAAAGTGTTCGGTGCTGTGACGTCGAAGACTAAATGGAAGAAAATTATTATTATTTTTTGAGAAAAATTACTCGAATTTGACATAAAATACTCTTTTTCAGCATAATATAAGTACTCAAAATGATGGATGAGGTCTGATGAGATTATCAGAAAGTGCATGAGTGAATATTATTGCACCATATGGTTATTGCGCAAAATACAACTCTATGCGACCCTAGCGGCGTTACGTAGAACTATCCCGAAACGAGTATTCGAAAACGCGGGATATGACATTCGATTGTTTGTGCCTAAGAATGAGATTTGTATTGTGTGTTCATTATAATATTTGTCTAGTTAGTTGGTTTTTAATCTGATTTAAAGATGACTAAAGAAAATACAGAGAAGAACACTAATTGTTGCTGTGTTTATGGATGAAGCTCTAAAGAGTTCTTTCACAGGTCACTATTTTATAGGATTGTGGTTATGAAAAAATAATATTTTATCAGTTGATCACCAGTTTGCACTAGAGGAAGCATTTCAGACGTTTAGTGCAGTCAAAATCAAGAAAACAAAGGGATTAGCCAGTTTCAGGGTTCATATTTGGACTTAAAGGAGGAAATATAGTACATTATTGGATGTATTTCAAATTCACTCGTTAAAGAAATCAGATGAAGATTACTCGTTAAATGACAAAATTGTTGTGATAACTTAAGTTTTTATGAATATATGCCCTGAAATCATATCACTTGGCTAAAACTTATCTGGATGTTCTTTCAAGTTGCAGTATATCTTTTGTTTTTTATATGAGACAAGTAGAAGGTAACTGCTATATTCACTATTTTATAAAAAATAGTATACACATACTTACTTTAACTCTGTATTGTAATATTAATTATCATTTCTTATTAGATAATTAAGTTTTTGTTTATACCAGGGAATAAAATTTGTTGGTTTGTATTGAATGATAAATGCTTCACTTACGACAAAATATTAATGAATTTTTCTGATTTGTATTCGATAAAAAATAGTTTTTGATGTTGTGAATAATTGAAATTAAGTTGTTTATTTTCATAAAGTCTTTCATTTCTGTAATAAAATCATCATGGAATTCAACGGCTTTCACTTCAATAACAAATATTATCATTTTTTCTTTCTATATATTGAAGAATAAATATTATAAATATAATTTGATTCACTGCAGCAGGATTCCTTGTTTCTACTAAATAACTAATCATATCAGGATACATTTTATCTTTGAAATGAGCCAAGTTAGATGGTTAAATATCTTCCTTCTGCAGTTGACAAGGGTGAATGCCCAAAACTGATATTTTTCTACATATCGTCCTCGATGTATATGATATGAACTTAATAAATTATTTCATAGGTCCATTTTCACGATTGTTTAGTCAAAAGACTAAATAAATCAACTGAAACACTTGAGAAACACCAGAATCTCTCTTGTTTTGCTTTGACGTGCACGAAACAATACTCGTTTCGGGAACAGCTGATTCGGCGATTGCAGCGCCGCCATCGGTAATTATTTATCCCAATAAGTATTCAAAATGATGGATGAGGTCTGATGAGATTATCAGAAAGTGCATGCGTGAATATTATTGCACCATATGGTTATAATTCAGATTTATTGCATAAGTGGGATTAAATTTTTCAAGGACTTTTGAAGTCTCTATAGATATAGAATATATCATGACTTAATTGTACAGGGTGGCCCGAATTGGTGATCTCTGATCTAACTTTTATATTTTATTTTGTTGTTAGCTAAATTTAGCTATAAAATAGGCCCTGATGCCAGTACTTGTACTGTTTTGGGGTCAGGAATGAAGATTGTTGTTTATTATTATTATTAACCCTAAGGTTCAGAGAAAAATGAATGCCACATTGCGGTGTAACGAAGCAAAATAATTCTATCATTATTTAGTTTCGTTCAATTGAAGTTGACGGAAATCGGAAATTTTTATCTCCGCGCTGAAGATGTACGGCAAATTAGATCGCGATTTCTCGATACCGCACACGTGGGGCGGTGTCAACTGTTACCGGCCACACGTGTCCAAAAGGTTTAAAATGCGGGATTTTCCGCTGAATAAATCAGTCGAATTAAACATAACGTCCTGACCACTACTCAAGAAAGTACTAGCCGACCAGTCCGTCCAGAGGTGCCACCAGAGGGTTCTGCAGGGGCAAGTTCAGTTTAGGTATGATTGTTTTAATTCTTATTTGCTGGCTTTGATATTTATAATGTATTTCTCCTGTTGTATTTTCCCGTCCTTCCGCCGCTCGAATTCGCAGAGGTTGTGTAGTAGCTTCAAACGGCCTGCATGACTTGTGAGAATTCTGAGATTGCGAGATGGTGTATGCTAGCTTGAAACGGCGCATATATTGTCTTGTATTATCCTCTCTAGTGTTACTCGAGTTCCTGGACGTTGTGTAGTAGCTTCAAAAGGCCTGCATGAAGTTCTGAAACTCTGAGTCGACAAGAGGGTGTTAGCTTGAAACGGCACATACGCTGTCTTGTTGTGCCCTTCCGACACCGTTCGAGTTTCTGGGGGTTGTGTAGTAGCTTGAAACGGCCTGTATGACACCCTGAAATTCTGAACCTGCAAGAGATTGTATGTTAGCTCGAAACGGCCCATACACCATCTTGTTATGCCCTTCTGGCATCATACGAACCCCCGGAGATTGTGTAGTAGCTTGAAACGGCCTGCATGACGTCCCGGAGTTCTGATGTGCAAGAACGCGTATGTTAGCTTGAAACGGCCCATATGCAGTCTTGTAAATGCCTCCCTTTATCCTCCCCCACCGTGTGCCGCTCCGGAATATCGAGGTGCATGCCCTAGCTTCAAAAGGCGTGCATGGGCCTCGTGGTTCAGAGCATTAGGGTGGGTGTATGCTAGCTTGAAACGGCGCATATGCTCTTCCTGGTACCGCCCCAATTTCCTTTCACCGCCTGTCCGTAAAACCGATTGTTGTTAATATAGCCTGTAGATGTGAACCGAGGTATGCCAGTAAATAAGGATGTCATTTTTGGGAATTTGATTGTTAGGAACTTGCTCATGTTAGAACCTTCGCTTCCGTACCGTTACTTACTATTCCTTGATTAATTTTCCGCTTGTACTCTCATTCGACTATCATTACCGCTTTTTTTAATACCGCTTGTAAATATTGCATTGCTTATTTTTCTGAGAGCTCTCACCGCCGACATAATGCTGCATGTTACATCCCGCTTAAACCTTCTCACCGCCCGCTCACCCTCTTTCCTCACATTGTATTTATTATATCATGGTGTATTTTTATGACTGCCGTTATTTACCGTTTACCGAATAAAGATGTTATTATAATTATGTGTTTTCTTTTCCTAAGGAATATTTGAGTATTTTTCAGAGTTGGGGAATATTTGATTAGGTAAAAGCAACTGACCCCTGGACATAACCTTCTCACATAACCTTCTCTGGCTAGTAGCTCCCGGACCCCATAGGACACCGCCTATGGGTACCTTAGTGTCCTCAACACTAGAGGTGGCGCCCGAGATCTCTACTTCCGAAGGTAAACGATGGCAACGCAGTTTGGCAGAGACGGGAGCACGTCACAGCGGTTATCTTTTTTCAAGAAACTCATAATGCCATAAACTATTTCTCTATCTCTTTTTGTTTTCGAATTATATTTCTAAATGGACTTTTTGGCAGTTTCAAATTTGATTCTTACCTCCGTTCATGTTTATGCTATGAAATTGAAACAAAATTCAGTGGAACTTCTCTAGAACGAATTTCGTACAAGACATTGCACCTTGAATCCAAATTCCATGTTAGAAACACTCCTTAAAACGGAGCAAATAATATTATTATATTCAAAGAACATCACTCTTTGAATGGGTATTGGTAAGTAGGTACTAGGAGTGGTTTTTTCCGAAATTTTTCCTGACGTACGTAATAAATCCCGACCTTAAATTAAATCATTACGGCGGGCAGAAAGATCTTTCTGAAACAATTTTAAATACACCCCTGGCTGTTTGGTTTCAATCTTACCATTACGTTCGCGTGAAAGTTGTGCGAAAATGTCGAAAAGGATGTGCTTTAGTTTGAATGATAAACTTAAATTTATCAGTGAAGTCGAACGCGTCATTACCGACTATAGAAACAAATTTTCTGTACAGCGAAATTTCTTTATAACGAATTTTTTTTGCGGATTTAGCGCTTTCGTGTTAGGGACGTTCCACTCTATTATAAAAACACTGCTTGATCTGAATTTAATATAAGAGGTTGCCTGATCTATCACATAAACGAATGTTTTCTCTTATGGCAACAATTGTTTATTTTTACTCAAAAAGAATCGCCATTCTTTTCTCGTTTCAAAAATATATAATATGTCATGAACCCTCCTCCATTGGTTCATTCAGATATGTCAAAAAACATTATTTTATGTAAAATTTGAAATGTTCAATATTTTGAAATATATCATAATTTTCCATCTCATTTTGAACTTATCTTACTTATCCAAAATGAAGCTGGAGCAATGGGGCTATTACCCCAAAATTTTGTATAGAACTTGAGATTGATATTAAATAAATAAATGCAAAATCTCCGAATAATATTCCGGAAATAATTCAAAAACTGAAATATGTTAAAACTCGACAATTGGAAAAATTCATTCTATGGTTATGATCATGCGATCATCTTGAAATTTTGCATGAACATACGGTATAGTCCGTTACGAAAGTTTGAGCGCATAGTAGGCGTTTGTTTATTTACCTGAAGTTGGCAGGTACATTGCATATCAATCTGACAAGAAAATAAACAACATAACCCAAAATTTTAATATACACAGTAGAGTATGCCAAAATGTTATGGCCAACCGACGGCTCAACCTTTCGTGAACGGACCATATATACAGGGTGAGTCTTTGACTTGTACATATATTTTAACCGTAGATTCCTGAGGTCAAAAGAAACACTTTTTTCCTCTACCATTTTTTCCGATTCGGCCTGGTTAAAAAGATACAGGCTGTTGAAAATCCATGAAAAGCATAAATTTTCAATAATATCTCGCAAACGATTCCTTCAAATGAAATGATTTTTGAAACATAGTTTTTCATGAATATGATTAATCTTTCCCGACTACAAAATTCCGAGTAATTCGATGTTGAAAAAAAGAAAAAATCTTAAAAATTCGAAAAATTGGGTACTTTGGCTGAATGCAACTCTGTCGGAAATATTCACAGAATTCAATTTTTCCTGTGGTCACTTTGACAAATTTCAAGAATAATTCGAGAATTTGTTATCTGTAATGATGAATGGTAAGAGAACTGGCGGATTTTCTTTAAAAATGGGGTTACAATGAATAAGCTCACCTCTATACTTCTTCAGTGTAAATCCTTATCTATTCAAGCAAATTTCCACACCACTTTCGAAGTACCTATTGCAATTTTGTTTCGTTGAGCTTTCACATACGTTGATCCAATTTCACATTACGTTAGAATACATTCATTTCTCATTTATTCATCATATTTATTACTACTAAAATGACCTTAATAAGTTATTATTCATGAAGTCGTATGATTTTGAAAAACAAACTGACCACAGAACACCGATGTCAAAGAATCTAGTGTCGTGTCTGTGACTTTACCATGCGCCATGCGGACACCCCTTGAAATTCAATCGCCCAAGTGGTGTTTATGAACGTGAAATGTCATGCGTGTTATGGTTGAGTTGTTTTGATTTCGGAAGATTTCAAGAGATATTGGAAATGAATGCTATAACTAAATAGGTGGTTTAAAAGTTAATCCGATATAATCAAAAATGAAGTATAGTATACATCAAGAAGAGATTATTCTGCTTTTCATCACTAGCAAAATTTTGGATGAATCAATCATTGCATTAGAAAATATACAACTGGTATTAAAAAAGTAAGTTCATATTTCTTTCATTAATACAGCAGCTTATTTGAAATTTCGAATGGTATATCTACTCGTTTCTTTGATACAATAGCTTATTTCGAAGGTTTGAATGCTATATCACGTACTTGCAAAAATTCAGTGGTTAGTTTACCAGTGGCGGCATAGCTCATTCTGAAAACAAAAAAGGGCTATATCTTCTTATTTAGACCGAATCGGAAAAAATGGTAGAGAAAAAAAGTGTTTCTTTCGACCCCAAGAATATACGGTTAAAATATATGTACAAGTCAAAGACTCACCCTGTATAAATCTCTATGACAAAATGAATTTCACTCGAATCGGATATCTTGTTATGTAAATGAAGAGATTCTTCTTTCAAATATTTAAATTGAATCTTTTATGGTTCAGATAAAGCGATCCTCTTGTAATTTTTTCATTAACATTCAGTATATTAATCTTCATTCACAAAATAATTTCTACTCGAACCGGATATCTTGTTATGGAAATATAAGATTCTTCTTTTCAATATTCCAAGTGAATTTTCTATGTTCAGTTAACCCATTTAACCCTGAAACTATTTTTATCGCAAAATGAATTTCTGAAAATAACTCATTATTTCAGGATTACTCAACAGAAAAAAATATCAAAAAAATTCTGAAATGTTTATTTTTCTCAAAACCGCCTGTCCTTTAAAAAGGACGGTAGGGTTAAACACTACTCTAGGAACTTTATTATATGATATGAAAAAATACGGAATATTGTGCATTATTTATTCAATTTTCTGAAACGAACAAATATAACAATTTCGTATGCTATTTTATAAAACAATCCTTTGGATGAAGGCCCACATGATATTTCCGGCATATGAAATTTGCCTTTTTGGGGCATACCGCACATCTTCGCTGAGTCGAAATATATTCAATCAGTCCAGCCTATCATACTTGGAGAACTCATTGCAATGGATATGACACCTAATGTACTGAAATCGATCACGAGAAATCGCATTACTGACCAAGTTGTTACATACATCTTCACGATTTTGCCAATACATTTTTTTCTGCGAACCGTCAGGTAACCACTCAACAACTGCTATAAAACAGAGCAGCTCATCTTCTGTAACATAACCTGTTCGGCATAAGTGTTGGTGAAGCAAATTATGCTGTCAATAACGTCTTTATCAAAAAATAATCTGAAGCATGCTGAAGGATATAAATTATTTGGGACAAATGAAATGTTCTCCCAACTAAAGGAGTTACAATTGAAATCATTTTGGCTGTAAGTGAACTGCTTCACCATTTTTGGTTTTCGTTCCACGAATTCTGATAGCGGTCTTTCGTCCTCAGTATCCCATTCATCAGTTAAAAAAAACATTCACTCCACTTCTCAATTGAGAACCTGGTAAGTTATTCAGTTCGATTCCATTTTCATCTCCAGAATCTTCTACTGTGTCGCAGTCATCGTTAGAATTTTCGAGAGGAAAAATTGAAATACTGTCAGGAACTTCAATATCATTGTCATTTTCAATTCTTCCATCATTCAGCCAAAGATAACGGCTTTCGCCAATAATAATTATTCCTGATGAACAAAACATAAATCAGTATGAAAAGTAGTGTATAATCCTACCGTCCTTTTAAAAGGACGGCCATTTTCTCCCATGAATATTTTTATGAATTTTAGAGACAGCTCAAATGTGATGGAGAAAACACATTTAAACATATTTAAAGATTAGCAATATCATGAAAAAATTGTTCAAAACACATTTAAATTCACCAAAACTCACCTGCAATCACTCATCCCTCAAATTTCTGAAAAATAGTTTCACAAATATTCAAGATTCACCTACGAATTCTCAATCAGCACTGAAACTAAAGAAACTTCATCTTGATTAGTATATCTGTCATCACATACTATCAGTTCAATCAATGCTGCGGTACCTGTATTAGAATTACAGGTGTCTTTTTCTGATGTCCTTTTAAAAGGACGGTAGGTTTAAATGGGTTAACACTATGGCCACAACATTTTACATGAGGCATGGTAGGAGCATGTTGCTGCAAAATTTCATTTCGAATGGTTTTGTTTTGTCTGAGATATTGAGGAACAAAAATTTTGAATAGCTATATTTTATGGAACACCCTGTACGATTTGGCTGATTAACGAACTCAACTGCGGCATTTGGGAAACGAACTCACCCTGAAAATCTCAATTCTTTAGGATAATCCCTTCGAAAGTTATCGTGCTAATGGCCAGCCAGCTCCATGGACAGAATTGAATTTGACCACGAATTCGTCATCAGGGAGTTGAACTCTATTGTTTGAGACCATTTTCGGCTCAAAATTCGAAAATGACAGATATTTGGGTAGAACAAGCACTCAAAAAGAGTTTCTATCGATAACAGAAATTTAATAAATTTTTGGTTTAATTTATGTATTTCTCAAAGCCCACCCTGCATCTAATTTAATGAAATACAGTGTAACTTCCCTATAACAAAAGCGCAAAATCCGCAAAAAAATTTGTTGTAAAGAAAACTTGTTTCTATAGTCGGCAATGTCTTGTAGTCTGAAGGGGCCCACTCACTAAGAAGGAGGAATGCGCAGTTAAGTATCTGCATGTTTGCTGTAACGCAAACGTGTGCATTCATATATCTCACACACATACACTTTTGCGTGTTGGTTTGGATGTGCGACAAGCGTTAGATGACGTCGAAAAAAGATCTGATGTTAATGACAGTGTAATTACCTGTGTTGGGAGCATGCGTAGACAAGTTTTCAGCTTTTATAAAATAACGAAGGTCTGGGGTTCACGGGCTCTTGCTCTATTGGTCGACTTCACTGATGAATTTAAGCTTATCATTCAAACGTAAACATTTACTTTTAGACATTTTTGCACAACTTTTCACACTAGTGTAATGGTTAGATTGAAACCAAACAACCAGGGGTGCATTGAATACTATTTCAGATATATCTCTGTGACCGCAGTAATGTTGGTTGGGATTTATTATGCATGTCCGGAAAAATTTTGGAAAAACCCACCCTTATACCTTCTTACCAATACCCATTCAAAGAGTGATGTTCTTTGAATATTTCATTATAGAGAGAATTTACTTCGTTTTAGAGGGTGTTTTTAACATGAAATTTGCATTCAAGGTGCAATGTCTTGTACAAAATTCATTATACAGAAATTCTACTGTATTAGTCTTTCGAAAACTCACCCAAAACACAGCAATCAGCGCCCCTGTAAAAGGCCACACCAAGGGACTGGAACCTTTCCTGTCCTGCGGTATCCCAAATTTGCATCGTTACACTTCTATCGTCCACAGTGACCTCTTTTGTTAAGAAATCAGCGCCAATTGTGGCTTTATACTGATTGGAAAATTTCCTATTCACATACTGGTCATCAAAGAAGTTTTTCCTACACTTGAGTCACCAAGAATGATTACTTTGAGGAGTACCTTTTTGCGACTTGCCATCTGGAAAGAGAATACACCAGGATTTAAATTATTGGAAACAGTTATTCGAAGGAATTTATGTTAATGATTTTATTTTAATGAAGGGTGTTTATGATGAATATGTTTCATATTGAACTTTGATATTAGAAACAATGACTCATTGTCTTAGATATTGTTATTATAAGATATTAATACTGTTTTTGTTTCATTTGAATTAGTCATCTGAAGATATTTCCAGCTGAAAATGTAGCTACATTTTAGGCAAATATATCGCTAATATGCGAAAGGTTTTTTAATTACCTTTTAGAAATAAATACATACTCTACTTACTTTCAAACTTTTGAATTATTAATTAACTTTAATATTGTATCTTCCTTTCGTTTAACCCTAACGATAAATCTATAAAAATAGGTTTTTTTCAACCAAATAGTTGGACTTAAGAGAACAAAGAATAGAATCTTTGTACGTCAATTCATAAGTAAATAATTGTAATTACAAATAATTAGCAATTTTACAAAGTTCCCGACAATGATTTCTCATATCAAGTTAATACAATCATGACTCACTGATTAATAATAAAAACCCAACTGAATAGGGGCGTAAATATACATTACTTTCATGCAAGCAAGGTAATACATATTTCTAACAGGAACAATGAAAGCAATCGTAATCAAAATCAGCTGATCAACACAACAAAATTTCCATTTTACTATTATCTTAAAATTGAATATGTGCATTACTGCAACGATATATAGGATGGTGATGTTAAATTAATACACATACCTTGTAATATTTTGAGAAAAATACACTTGGAAAATTTACTGCGTATTCTGCTTATGAGAAAAATGGCCGACTACTGACTAATTTATTTGACAGTACCTGACATGATAATGACAGGAGAATAAAGAAGATTCCTATTTTATTGTTGAATTTTCATTTCATATAGAATGGTTTCTTAACTATGTTTTCCACTCAGGTTACATTATTTCAAACAAACATATCCTAGCGTCTCAAAGATATTATACACTGAATATTTCACTCATTTACAAATGTAAAAACCAGTATACTATACAGGTTTTAAGTTAGTTTTACTTTTTCATTAATAGATGACGCTAGTTGTATCAATTTTATACTTATCTAGATTTAACGATAATATTTTATTTTCAGTGACGGGTCGTCTGAGGTCATTTAATCCAAAGATAATTGCTCAAAGGAAATAACGAATTAACGATAGCAACTCTTCTAGTATCAATTGAATCTTTTTCTAGTAAGACATCAAATGGACCGACAGGGCATATCGACAATTGATATTTCTGAAAGTATGATGTTTTTCGGAAATTTCGTTATAAATATTTATACTCCAATTTCGAATTAAAAATTTAGAAAAGTTTGCAACATCTTCCTTAATCTACAGATAATAGAAATTTTAGTGTGATTAATCAACAGTGCCGGAACTAGGATTCTAGCGCCTGTGGCAAACTTTCAAAATACGCCCTTGAAGAAATTTATTTTCCAATAAATATATGATTTTTATAATTAATATTTATTGATTTTAAGGGGTTTTCCAATAAAAAGTGTTATTTTGACATTAAAGGAAAAATGCCATTTTTCAATAAAAATGATCGGTTGTTTATTTCATTATGAAGAAGAACCTATGTCGTTAATAGTGGAAAATAACATAAAGCAAACGACCGCCACGACCACGCTTACAGGACCATATCCTTTTAATGAAATTTTTCATAACCAAATCGCAAAGTGGCTGCCCTATGTCATCGATAGCCTCACGAATTCCATCTTTGAGGTTTGAATCGACGCTAGGCTATTGGCGTAGACCTTCTCTTTCACGAAATCGCAAGGTGTTGAATCACAAGATCGCGGTGGCCAATTGTAATCACCTCTTCGAGAGATAACACGGTTCGGAAACTTTTCCCGCAAGAGACCAATGGTTTCGTTGCTTGTGGGGCACGTAACGCTGTCTTGTTGAATGTAAACGTTGTCCAGATCAGTACTATCCAATTTCGGCCATAAAAAATCATTGATCATATCTCGATAGGGCAATCCAATCACCGTAACTGTTGCTTCACCCTCATTTTCCGAAAAGTAAGGTCCAATGACTCCGCCGGACCATGAACTGCACCAAACAGTCACACGTTGAGGATAGAGAGGCTTTTCAACAATAACTCTTGGGTTTTCCGAGCGCCACACAATTTTGCTTGTTGACGAAGCCACCGAGGTGGAAATGGGCCTCATCACTCAAGATGATTTTTCGATAGAATTCCGGATCATTTTCATGCATTTCAACGACCCAATCAGCAAAGACACGTCGTTGTTGATGATCGGCCGGCTTGAGTTCTTGTGTTAACTGAACTTTATAAGCAATAAGACCCAAATCTTTATGCAAAATACGGTGTAATGACATTTGTGGAATGGCCAATTCCAAAGAACGACGAGGAATGGACAAATCTGGGTTTTCTTTAACACTTTCGGCGGCAGCAACAATATTTTCGACTGTTCTCGAGCGACGTGCACGGGTTTTATTCTTCACATCACTAACTTGTCCCAAGAACTCGAATTTTTCCACCAATTTCTTCATTGCGGTCCGACAAGGTGCTTCCGACGACCCACATTTTCCACCATTTTTATAGTGAATTTTAATGATTTCAATACGTTCTTGAAGCGTGTATCGTTCCATTTTTATTAATGACGTAGTTTCTACTTGTCAAATGTCAAAAAATGACAGCTTCAAACGTGATATCTACCTACCGAAATAGCGGGCTATTCGAAATAACACCTCTTTTTGGAAAACCCTTTATTTTGAAGAACCTTTTATTGACATTAATCTCCTATATTTTAAGGTAATGGACAATGCGCCGCGAGTCGTGTTTCTCACCATGTATAATTTTCTAGGATTTTGTTCCGTTTTGGTAGTGTTCGTTAACTACGTGTTTCTCAATTTTGTAAACTGTTAAATTCGCCACTTTGAAATATAGAGCTTGTTGTCAATCTTGATTTAAAATGGAATATATCATATTTCACATTTGCGCCCCTAGGTCGTTTGCGCCCGTGGCAAATGCCTCCCTCGCCACGCCCACGGTCCGGCTCTGTTAATCAACAATAATTACGGTCTTGGTCGAAGTCAAAATAAAAAGGTAACTTCAATGTGTACGAAATTGAACATTCATGACCCAATATAACGTTCAATTTACGCTATTTTTATGTGGAATAGTCAGCTATATACAGGGTGTTGATGCCAAAGATTTAAAGGGATGATTCCTCAGAATATTTTATATGTAAGAAAATTCCCATAAATGTAGTTCCGGAAATGCATTGTTTCCAAGGTACAGGGTGTTGAAGTTTTACTTGAAAACTGACTGAAAAAGTGGTACGCCACTGAGATTTTTTGAACCTACAATTATTTTTGAATTATTCGTTCGATTTATGACGAAAAATCTCTCAAGCGTTTTTTTCGCGTGGGGCTCCGTTTTTATGTGAAAAAATAAAATATCTTGATGTAGTATTTCTACTACGTAAGGTAAATGTACCAATTATCGACACTATAGTGGAAACTTGGGAATGTACAAAGTTTTTCGGATAGTCAACAATGTTTTTTCACACATAAAGCCAGTTTTACACTCATTGTACCTTTAACTTCAAAAAACAACACGAAATCGTTAACAGAAAGTTTTGATATTAAAAAAAATCAAATCAAGTCGAAAGTCAGATGTCCCAATTATCGACAGCTCTGGAATTGAAATTACCAATTATCGACACACATGAGGACCAATTATCGACAAAGTGAAATCAAGAAGAATAAAGAGTTGTATGGATAAGAGAAAAAAAAATATTCAATCGGATCGATAAATTCAATTAATGAAATCGTGAAATCTGATATTGTTGATAGGGGTCACCAATTCCACAAAAAAATACATTGAAAAGTCACGTCGAGGTGCCCTATGACCGGCAAAAATTTAACCATTATTCGACACAGAATTGAATCTATTATCGACATTGAAATATTTCATTTTCGAATTGGAAATTTGAAGAAAATCATTATGTCGATAATTGGCACATAATAAATAATGATTGAATCGCATACAATAATAGTTATTTAATAAACTAGGTTATTAAAGACAGCGACTAATGGTCAAGATATTTTAATGCGTGAGCGGAGCGAACGCGTTAATTGTTCGAGACCATTAGTCGCTCGATTAATAACCGAGTTTATTACAAGATTTTTCCGACGATCTCAACACGAATAGTGTATAAATTCATGATTAAAATACATTCTCAATTCGCACAAGACATACATTTGACGTAATGGAACTTCTATGTTTCTATATTCCAGTAGAGTTTTGACATTTCTCGTATTGCCTCTGAATACTTTGTGTACGGTTGCCATGAGGATTGCACATTAAAATGGCTAAAACATTGAGCATTTAAATGGGTCATTAATGCTCAATTTCGTACACATTAAAATCACCTTTTATTTCGAGGTCGGCGGAAAAGTTACTTTTGTTCCGAAAAAAGAAGTATATAAGCTCCAGGAAGTATTTCAAATAACACCACACCTTACCCAATTACCGACACTTGTGTCGATGAATGGGGATGGTCGTGTTTTAGATGTACCTATTATCGACACCCTTTTTTAATGAAAATATCACAGAAAAATTTATTTCATTGATAAAACTGAAATCATCAAACTATATGAAAGTGTGTTAATGTACAAAAAAACTTATATCACTTGAATCTTGCGAGTTTGCTTGGATATGATGAGGAGGCTTTTCTTACTTAATTGGTAACAAATAGGCTGTAAACTCGGTTGAGGCTGAAACTCAACTGAATGAGGGCACATTTTGCACTGAGGATACTCAGAAAAAATCAGGATAATATTCAAATATGCTGAGAAAACTATATAAGTTACATATTCGCGAAGAAAATAATTCTATGGCTGGTCCCGAAACCTTAATATATGGAAAGAAATGGAAAGTGTCGATAATTGGGGCACTGTCGATAATTGGTACATTTACCCTAATGTGTTAAAGTAACAAAAAATACGAGTTAAGATATTTAATTTTCTTGAATAAAAACGGCACCCCACACGAAAAAAAAGCAGAAGAGATTTTTTTTATCACGAATTGAACGGAGAATTCGAAAATAAATGTTATTTTAAAATATCTCAGTGGCGTACCACTTTTTCAATCAGTTTTTAAGTGAAACTTCAACACCCTGTATCTTGGAAACAATGCACTTCCGGAACTACATTTATGGAAACTTTCTATCATAAAATATTCTGAGGAATCATCCCCATCTTTCGCATCAATTCAGAAACACCCAGTATAGCGTAGAAAAAGATAGGAGGCCTCTGGTTGATGGTCCTAAACAGATTCCGAAAACCCGAGTAATTTTGATTAGAACCTGGGAATAATTAAAAATTTTCACGTCCAATGTTATGAATACAATTTTTTTAAACTATTGATCATATGGAAATTTTTTCGGGAGGGTTTTGTATGCTTATCTGTGACCAATAATATGAGGTAGGTATTAATGGTCCTTAACAGATTCCGAAAACCCGAGTAATTTTGATTAGAACCTGGGGATAATTAAAAATTTCCACGTCCAATGACTGATTCGAATTAGGTATTTCTGAAACTGTTGATCATATGAGAATTATTTCAGGAAGGTTTTGTAGGCTTATTAATAAAACGAGGTATTAATGGTCCCAAACGGATTCCGAAAAGCCGAGTAATTCCGATTAGAACTTAAAGAAAATTAAAAATTTTCACGTCCAATGTTTATGAATCGAACTATCCCAGAAACAATTGATAATATGAGAATTATTTCAGGAAGGTTTTGTTGGCTTATCTGTGAAGAATAAAATGAGGTACCTATTAATTGTCCTAAACAGATTTCGAGAAGCCGAGTAATTTCGATTAGTAGGTACTTAAAGAAAATTAAAAATTTTTACGTCCAATGTTATGATTCGAGTTATTTCTGAAACAATTGATCATATGAAAATTATTTCAGGAAGGTTTTGTAGGCTTATCTGTGACGAATAAAACAAGGTATTAATGGTCCTGTAAGAATTTCAAAAACCGGAGTAATTTCGATTAGGAAAATTAAAAATTTTCAGGTCCAATGTTATTATTCAAAATAATCATTTCTGAAACTGTTGATGGTATGAGAATTATTTCAGGAAGGTTTTGTAGTTTATCTGTGACACTGACGAATGAAACGAGGTATTGATGGTCCTAAACAAATTCCGAAAAGCCGAGTAATTTCGATTTCACGTCGAATGTTATGATTCGAAATATTTCTGAAACTGTTGATCATGTGAGAATTATTTCAGGAAGGTTTTGTAGGCTTATCTATGACCATTGTTTAAGGAGAGTTATCCTTAAACAATGCTATGACGAATAAAATGGGGTATTAATGGGTCTAAACAGATTGCGAAAAGCCGAGTAATTGAGATAAGTACTTAAAGAAAATTAAAAATTTTCACCTACAATGTTCTGAATCGAATTTTTTCTGAAACACTTGATCATATGAAAATTATTTCAGAAAGATTTTTTGCGCTTATACATGAAGAATAAAACTAGGTATTAATGGTTCTGAACGGATTTTGAAAAGCCGAGTAATTTCGAGTAGTACTTAAAGAAATTAAAAATTTTCACGTGTGATGTTATGATTCTAATTATTTTCGAACCTATTAATCAAATGAGAATTATTTCAGAAAGGTTTTGTATGTTTATCAGTGACGAACAAAACGAGGTATTAATGGTCCTAAACAGAATTCGATAAGCCGAACTTAGGAAAAATTTACAATTTTCACTCCCAATGTTATGAATCGAATTATTTCTGAACATGCTGATCTTATGAGAATTATTTCAAGAAGGTTTTGTAGGCTTCTCTGTGACGAATAAAACGAGGTATTAATTGACCTAAACAGTTTTCGGGAAGCCGAGTTATTTCGATTAGAACTTAGGAAAAATTAAAAATTTTCACGCCCAATGTTATGAATCGAATTATTTCTGAAAATGCTGATCATATGAGAATTATTTCAGGAAGGTTTTGCATGCTTCTCTGTGACGATAAACCGAGGTACCTATTAATTGACCTAAACAGTTTTCGGGAAGCCGAGTTATTTCCATTAGAACTTAGGAAAAATTAAGAATTTTCACGCCCAATGTTATTAATCGAAATATTTCTAAAACTATGACCATATAAGAATTATTTCAGGAAAGTTTTGTATGCTTATCTTGACGAATAAAAGGTATAAATTATCCAAAACGAATTTCGAAGAGCTGAGTAATTTCGATTGAAACTTAAAAAAAATTAAAAAGAGAATTGAAATTTTCAAGTCCATTATTATGAATCGAATTATTCCTGGAACTGTTGATCATATGAGAATTATTTCAGGAAGGTTTTGTAGTTTATCTGTGACGAATGAAACGAGGTACCTATTAATGGTCCTAAACAAATTTCGAAAAGCCGAGTAATTTCGATTGAAACTTAGGAAAAATTAAAAAAAATCACAACTAATGCTATGTATCGAATAATTTCTGAAATTATTGATCATATGAGAATTATTTCAGTAAGATTTTGTAGGCTTATCTATGACTAATTAAACGAGGTATTAATGGTTTCAAACAGATTTTCGAGAAACCGAGTAATTTCGATTAGAACTTAGGCAATATTTGAAATTTTCACGTCTAATGTTATGATTCGAAATATTTCTGGAACTGTTGATCATATGAGAATTATTTCAGGAAGGTTTTGTAGGCTTATCTATGACCATTGTTTAAGGAGAGTTCTCCTTAAACAATGCTATGACGAATAAAATGGAGTATTAATGGTTCTAAACAGATTTCGAAAAGCCGAGTAATTGAGATAAGTACTCAAAGAAAATTAAAAATTTTCACCTACAATGTTATGACTCGAATATTTTCTGAAACACTTGATCATATGAGAATTATTTCAGAAAGATTTTTTGGGCTTATATGTGACGAATAAAACAAGGTATTAATGGTCCTGAACGGATTTTGAAAAGCCGAGTAATTTCGAATAGCACTTAAAGAAATTAAAAGTTTTCACGTGCGATGTTATGATTCTAATTATTTTCGAACCTATTGATCAAATGAGAATTATTTCAGGACGGTTTTGTATGCTTATCAGCGACGAACAAAACGAGGTATTAATGGTCCTAAACAGAATTCGATAAGCCGAGTTATTTCGATTAGAATTTAGGAAAAATTAAAATTTTTTACGTCATATGCTATGAATCGAATTATTTCGGAAACTGTTTGATCATATGAGAATTATTTCAGGAAGGTTTTGTATGCTTATCTGTGAAGAATAAAACGAGGTATTAATGGTCCTAAACAGAATTCGATAAGCCGAGTTATTTCGATTAGAATTTAGGAGAAATTAAATTTTTTTACGTCATATGCTATGAATCGAATTATTTCTGAAACTGTTTGATCATATGAGAATTATTTCAGGAAGGTTTTGTATGCTTACCTGTGAACAGGGCCGTATCTGGGTACTACTGCGCCTGTGGCAAGATTCTCTTCAGCGCCCCCAAATTGGCGTAGTTTTTTTTCCCTTCTCTTCATTTGGGTCCTCATTTTATTGACAATGTACCCAAATTCAATCTTAAGTAAATCAATGGATATAATATTATATATTCTTTATCAAAAACTACCAGATACACACAAAACACCCAGACCTCTACAGGAATCGAACCATCAACCTTCAGCCACAATAAGCTACAAATTCGTAAATAATGCAATTCTGGAATTCTTCCTGTAAATATCTCATTTTCCATTTGGAGAGCTACATACATACTTCAGTTTCATTTAAAGTTCAAAAAAACTTGAACTTCAAAAGAATCAAAAGTAACACTGCTCTACCTCGTGACTAAAATTCTACATTTCTCTATTCCACACCGTGATACATTTATAGAAATAACAAATATAATAGCTAGGTACCTTTAGTATTTACTTCATTCCAAATCTTACCTCAATATTGACTATATAGTTATTTATTATACAAGGGAAAAAAGTATCAGAAAAAAATTATGTTTTTCGACGATTTTCCTGATATTATTACACAAAAATCTATTCGTACAGGCAACACAACTACATGATCATCTATCTAATCTACACATTTACAGTACCTAACTCTTCTTTTCCTGCTTTTAACTGGAAACTGGAATGGCCTCATGCCTCATGATGTAGGTACTCGGCTAAGTAACAGGGGTTGCACCTCAGAGGAAGAAGTAAGTTTACTTCTTCCTCTGAGGGTTGCACAGTGCACATGGCCCGATTCGATTAAATCGGGCCGTGTGCACTGTCCAATACGCCGGTAGGGTATCTAGACGAGCCCTTTTCGGCTTGTCGGCGGACACATCTATGTACACGCGGTCGGTTTTCACATCCTACCATAGACAACATCCTACCTGGCGGAGTCGCGACATCACTCCTTACGCAAAAAAATATTTTTGGTCTATACATGAAAACCGTGACATGTTACCCCAATATTTGGTTGGCGCTTCTATATTCTATTCTTTGAATTTTTTTGGCGCTCAAATTTTTTTTCATTTGATTTTTTGGCGCCCCTGCGGACCTTGCGCCTGTGGCGGGGGCCACTTGGCCACACCCTAGATACGGCCCTGCCTGTGAAGAATAAAACGAGGTATTAATGGTCCTAAACAGAATTCGATAAGCCGAGTTATTTCGATTAGAATTTAGGAGAAATTAAAATTTTTACGTCATATGCTATGAATCGAATTATTTCTGAAACTGTTTGATCATATGAGAATATTTCAGGAAGGTTTTGTATGCTTTCTCTGTGAAGAATAAAACGAGGTATTAATGGTCCTAAACAGAATTCGATAAGCCGAGTTATTTCGATTAGAATTTAGGAGAAATTAAATTTTTTTACGTCATATGCTATGAATCGAATTATTTCTGAAACTGTTTGATCATATGAGAATTATTTCAGGAAGGTTTTGTATGCTTACCTGTGAAGAATAAAACGAGGTATTAATGGTCCTAAAACAGAATTCGATAAGCCGAGTTATTTCGATTAGAATTTAGGAGAATTAAAAATTTTTTACGTCATATGCTATGAATCGAATTATTTCTGAAACTGTTTGATCATATGAGAATTATTTCAGGAAGGTTTTGTATGCTTACCTGTGAAGAATAAACGAGGTATTAATGGTCCTGAACAGAATTCGATAAGCCGAGTTATTTCGATTAGAATTTAGGAGAATTAAAAATTTTTTACGTCATATGCTATGAATCGAATTATTTCTGAAACTGTTTGATCATATGAGAATTATTTCAGGAAGGTTTTGTATGCTTCTCTGTGAAGAATAAAACGAGGTATTAATGGTCCTAAACAGAATTCGATAAGCCGGGTTATTTCGATAAGAATTTAGGAAAAATTAAAATTTTTTACGTCATATGCTATGAATCGAATTATTTCTGAAACTGTTTGATCATATGAGAATTATTTCAGGATGGTTTTGTATGCTTATCTGTGAAGAAGAAAACGAGGTATTAATGGTCCTAACAGAATTTGATAAGCTGAGTTATTTCGATTAGAACTCAGGAAAAATTTAAAATTTTCACGTCCTATGTTATGAATCGAATTATTTCTGAAACTGTTTGATCATTTATGAGAATTATTTCAGGAAGGTTTTGTATGCTTCCCTGTGACGAATAAAACGAGGTAAATTGACCAAAACAGTTTTCGAGAAGCCGAGTTATTTCGATTTGAACTTAAGAAAAATTAAAAATTTTCACGTCCAATGTTATGAATCGAATTATTTCTGAAAATGCTGATAGTCCGGTCAAATAAGGTCGAAAAACAAGAGCAAAGTTACATAAATTACCAACAAGCTGAAATTTTGTACACTTGTTCAAAACACAATTACAAACAACATATCAAAACTCCCCATCATTACGACTTGAGGAAAAAAAATTATTCGAGGTCAATGGTCAAAAAATGGGTTTTTCACGATTTTCTTCAAAACGGTAAGTTTTATCGTAAAATTACCTCAGACAAAAATTTAGATCATGAAATATCTATAAAAAAGATATTAATAATTTTTTCCTAAAAGCTACTGCTTCTGAGATAAAACGATTCAAAAAGTTGTAAGCGTCATTTTAATGCGACGAAGAAGAAAACGACGACTAAGATTAGCAAGAAGTAATTGAAGATTACGAGTAGAACTAATACATTTTTCTACTGTTTTTTAATTTCCATCGCTTTTATCAATTCCAACTTCCATTCTCATCACTTTTATCAATTTCAAATTGTGGAATAGGCCTACAGGGAAACCACGTTAAAAAAACGCGCTAAGTACACTACCCCAGAGGTGGCGTGGAAACGTGTGCATAAAATGACGCTTACAACTTTTTGAATCGTTTTATCTCAGAAGCGGTAGCTTTTAGGAAAAAAATTATTGATACCTTTTTTATAGATATTTTCATGATCTACAATTTTTGTCTGAGGTAATTTTACGATAAAACTTACCGTTTTGAAGAAAATCGTGAAAAACCCATTTTTTGACCTTTGACCTTGAATAATTTTTTTCCTCAAGTCGTAATGATGGGGAGTTTTGATATCTTGTTTGTAATTGTGTTTTGAAAAAGTGTACAAAATTTCAGCTTGTTGGTAACAATAGGCCGTATTTATAAAAATGAAGTATTTCCTTCAAAGGTAAAGGTAGAAATAAGAGGTAAAGATCCCAAGGAGAAGGTAGAAGGAAAAGGTTTTTCTTTACTTGGTATTCATAATTTTCTTTTCTTTGCAAGCAAATCCTCACGAAAAGAGGAAAAGGTATAGAGACGCGCAATTTACAGATACAACGCACTTCACCTATATGTTGCCGACAAGTTGCAACTTGCAGGTACATCAGAATAGCGATTATGTTATTAGTAGTATAGATTGTTTGCTGCTACTTGGAAGTTGAGTTGTACTCGAAGTTTTGATTATTTTAAATGAGCTGTGTTAAGATGGCAAGTGACGAAGAACTCTCAGACTCCCAATTAGAGTCACAAGACACCGGCGAATGCAAGTTTATTGCAGAAAGGGTAAAACAATACCCGGAAATATTGGAAAAATCTCAACTCCCAGCAAAAAAAGCGAAGAAGCAAGCAGCTATTGAGAAAGTTGTGTCAGAGTAGAGACAACTGTATGGCAAAGATATGACCTCGAAAGCATTAATGAAAAAAGTGGGAAATATGAAAACAAGATTAAAGAAGAAAACCGACAAGAACAAAACAGGTAACAAACGTATTCCATCGTTACTACCATGGGAAACGATAATGATGGAAGCGATGCAGGCGGATGTGAACCCCACCGTCGCGGAAATTGCAGGTAAACAAATAAAACTATACCCCAAAAATAATGTATTATGTGCAATTTTGACTCCTTATTATTATTATTATGCGCTCACTCACTCAAGCTCACTCCCCAACTAAAACACCTTTAAATGTCAATAAATGAAAGAAGTAAATGATAAAAATCCACCCCGGACTAGATGCATATTTTGCGAAGCAAATCCTTCAATTCTGTAGCAAATGCTCCTGTTTATAAATACCAAAAAAGGAAAGCTTTCAATTTAGAGCAATACCTTTTTCTTCAAGTTCTATACTTTTCTTTCTTTTTGTTTATGAATAGAATGTAAAGTAAATGCTTTAATTTCTACAAGTAAAAGCAAATGCTCTTCTTTATAAATACGGCCTATTGTCTAAATTGACCGGACTATGATCATGTGAGAATTATTTCAGGAAGGTTTTGCATGCTTCTCTGTGACGAATAAAACGAGGTATTAATTGACCTAAACAGTTTTCGGGAATCCGAGTTATTTCGATTAGAACTTAGGAAAAATTGAAATTTTCACGTCCAATGTTATGAATCGAATTATTTCTGAAAATGCTGATCATATCAGAATTATTTCAGGAAGGTTCTGTAGGCTTCTCTGTGACGAATAAAACGAGGAATTAATTTACCTAAACATTTTTCGAGACGCCGAGTTATTTCGATTAGAACTTAGGGAAAATTGAAAAGTTTCATGTCCAATGACTGATTCTAATTATTTCTGAAACTGCTGATCATATGAGATCAATTTCAGGAAGGTTTTGTGGGCTTATCTGTGACGAATAAAACGAGGTATTAATGGCAATAAAAAGATTTCGAAAAGCCTAGTAATTCTGCCTAGAACTTAGAGAAAATTAAAACTTTTACGTACAATGTTATGAATCGATTTATTTCTGAATTATTATTGATCATATGAGAATTATTTCCGGAAGGTTTGTTAATTGTTAGGAGTAGTGTGTTTTCACTTCATGAATTACAGTGGTTGTTTTTACGTAAGCTCATTGAAACGATTAAATATCAAAGGAACATCTGAAATTAGTTTTTTATACTTTATTCAAAAGAGTTTAGGTAGACTATACCAACATTATGAAACAAATCGAAATTCGGCCTTTTGAGCGCTCGTTCTACTTAAACGAATGCTTTATCGTTGTGACCAAATGTCGGTAATTTCCGAATTTTGAGCCGAAATTGGTCTCAAACCATAGGGTTAGACTCCCTGATGACGAATTCTTGGTCAAATTCAAGCTACATCGTACAGGGTGTTCTATAAAATATGGCCATTCAAAATCTTTGTTCTTCAATATTTCAGAAAATACGAAACCAATCGAAATGAAATGTTACGACCAAATGCAAGATGCTGATAACAAGCCCCATGCGAGATTTTGTGGCCATAGTGTGAATAGAAACATTGAAAATTAAATTGTATTATTGAAAAAAAACTTTATATCTCCAAAAAAAGATATCCAATTCGAGTAAATTCTTTTTGTTAATGGAGATCGATATTCTGAATGTTAATCCAAATTTCGTGGCTACAGTGTCATTAGAATGATAGAAAAATCAATTGGAATATTGTAAAATAAAATCTTTAGATTTCCTCACATTGTATCCGATTCGATTTTTCTGTGAATGAAGATTGATATAGTGAATCTTCATGCAAAATTTAGTGGCCATAGTGTTACCAGAACCATAGAAAAATCAGTTGGAATATTGAAAGATAAATCTTTATATTTCCATTACAGAATATCCGATTAGAGTAGATAGTCCGGTCTATTTAGACCAAAAAATGAGAGTGAAGTTACATAAAGTCCCAACAAGCTGAATTTCAGTGAAATTGTTCAAAATATAATTATAAACAATGTCTAGAAGTTCCCCATCATTCCCCTGTAAGGAAAAAATTTAATTCAAGGTCAAAGGTCAAAAAATGAGTTTTTCGCGATTTTCAGCAAAACGGTAAGTTTTATCATGAAAGTACCTCAGACAAAAATTGTAGATCATAAAATTATCTATAAAAAATGTATCGATACTTTTTTTCTTACGAGCCACCGTTTCTGAGATATAACGATTCAAAAAGTTATAACTACGCGCTAAGTACACTACCTCATAGGTGGCGTGGAAACGTGTGCATATTATGACGATAACGACTTTTATAACTTTTTGAATCGTTTATATCTCAGAAACGGTGGCTCGTAAGAAAAAAGTATTAATACATTTTTTATAGATAATTTTATGATCTACAATTTTTGTCTGAGGTACTTTCATGATAAAACTTACCGTTTTGCTGAAAATCGCGAAAAACTCATTTTTTGACCTTTGACCTCGAATTAAATTTTTTCCTTACAGGGGAATGATGGGGAACTTTTAGACATTGTTTATAATTATTTTTGAACAACTTCACAGAAATTCAGCTTGTTGGGACTTTATGTACTGCGAATGTCTAAATAGACCGGACTAAGAATTTAATTTTGAGAATGAAAACTACTATAACGAATGTTCTTGCAAAATTTCAAGGGGAACGCACCATCAGAGGCATACAATTTAATTTTTATAATTATTTATTTTTACAAATTTCGTTTTTGAATAATTTTTAGAATATAATTCCGATTATTCAGAGATTCTGCAGAGATTCTGCATTTATACATTTGGTAACAATCTCAAATCCTATATAGAGTTTTGAGTTAATAGTCTTATTGCTCCACCAAAGAACGAGCCCTCAAAAGCTTCTGCTCAAGACTTTGCTCAAATTTTTTGACCAAATCTAGTATTCGTTTCAATATTCGAGAAAAAAAGACATTTAAAGTTTTTTTGCCGTTCTGATAATTAGAGGTGCAGAAACTTGAACGGAAAAATGTAAATGGAAGTGTGTAGGTTCAAGGGGTCAAATACAACCAAACTACTCTGAATATACTTTATTCAGCAATCATATTGGTTCAATATGAGATATTTTATTACTAAATAGTATTTTTGTTTATCTACAATCTTTTCGGCTTGCACCAAAATGGACAAGCCTCAATGTCAATACTTTTTAATTTTAATATTTTCTTCCTAAATGTTTGGGTTTTCCTTCGCATTTCATTCTCTATCTAACTATAAAATATTGTGATATTTCTTGGACTTATTTCCAATATTCTAAGTTAGTTGTATCGAGGATTTTGGTATCAATATTGTAGAATTCTATCTATCATAAAAAGTATATTATAGTTGGTGTGCTCTGTTGCGTCGATAATTGTATTTTATAACTTCTCTTTCAACTTTTGTCGCTCTTCAGTTTCGTTCTCCCCCCGCAAGGTTTTTTGGTGTTTCCTAGTTTTTATTAGGTATGTTGAAGATATTCTTATCTTTTCTTTCTTCTTTTAGCTCTTTTTGGGCGCAGAACTCTCATAGTAGTAATCTGAACACCTCAGTTGTAATTGTCATCACTTGATCCCCTCACAAATCTCTTTCTGGTTGACGGTTTCCCTATATTTGTGTCCAAACTTGCGGATCTTCTTTGTCTTATTTGAGCTGCTAGAAGCTCAATTTCCCAGTTGCTGCTAGAATTCTCGTATTCTCCTGACTCGTCCGCTTGTTCCGAGCTGTCTCCGAGATCCGAATCTGTATCTGTTGTGGAATCGATGTTCAACACGACGTTGTCTGTGGGTCTGGACCTGGTGGACCATGCTGGACGAGGTGATAGAGGAAGATGTGACAATTCTTCAATTTCCTCCCTCTCTTCGTTAGTTGGCTCCTCCCAAGAAGACTCACGTCCAATGATCGTTTCAACGGAATCCTGGAAATTGAATTTTTATCATATTGATTTTTGTACAGCGTGACAAAAATAAGGTAACTCGTCAATAATGCTTGTACGAAGAATTATTGAGGACAATCTGATTTTTAATTTCAAAAGTACTTTTTCCTGTTTGTTTTTAATTTTGAATCGGATATACAGGGTTTCTGTGAACATATGCGAAGGATCTTGGAAGATGAGTCCCCGATGAAAATAAACAGGGGTAGTTGATATGATTTTTGTTCGAAATCGACCCCCTTTACAAGAAACAGCCTTTGGCAGGCGATGACGAGTTGAAAGTTTTTAATTTTTTTACGGCTTCCTAAAACACAGAGTCATAAAACTATACATAATATGAAGCACTAAAAAGATGGTACTCACATAAATTTTTTTGATACCATAACTCTATTATTAGGGATTGAAAATAACATGATTTTTTCTCAAAAATAGTTTTCATGGGATAGATTTTCGAAAAATAAAATTCTCTTATGATTTTCCATTCAATTCTGGATAAAAAGCGTCTCCTGCAAAATTTCGATATACCTAGTCGATAATTCTTTAGGAAAAACAAACTCACAAGCAGTTCTGATCACTGTTCATTCTATTTTATCGTGTGTTTCATAGAATGAATTTTAAGATATTGTATGTCTTTGACTATTGCCAAATGCAAATTCGAATGAACTACCATATTTTCATAACTGAGTTATTCATTTTATCACTGCAAAGTATTTATTAAGAATATCGAACTCTTTTCAAACTGAAAGTTGTAGAAAATCATAGAATAGTTATTTTCCTAACAAGTGCGGGAAAAACACTTTCCGCACGAGTTAGGAACAATATTTTTTCTACAAGCGCTTATACGAGATCGATTTCAACACACAGATCAAATGTGAATTGATCATTCTAAATACACATGAATGACAAAAGTCTCTGACAAGTCGTTACCATTCTACTCTCGTACTCTCATCGTTGACGTTCGGTCCATAGAGACTACATCATTATTCAGTTTATTCTTTAGAAAAAGCGTGCGAGAAAAACCCTTGCTAATCCATTACCACACGCATTTTCGTGCGGTAATGGAATAGCAGGGGTTTTTCCCACACTGTTTGGCAATGTGACTCTTTACGAATTGAAATACGTGCGGGAAAGAGAATGAAAGTGCACGCTTGTAGAAAAAATCTATTTTCTTCTTCTGTCAAAAACCAATTTTGAGCATGAACGATATCTTAGAAATTCGTTCTATGGAACAAACGATGAAATGGAATGAACAGTGATCACAACTATCGATTGAAATATATTCTGGAAGGATTCTGCATTTCTTAAAAACTTTAAATGTCAATCAGATTGCAAATGAAAAATCACACAATTCTGGAGATTTTGTCTGAAGAAGGTGTCGGATATAGTCACCGAAACGTTACATTATCCTTTGATTTTTTCCTTTTTTCGTTTTCAGTTTTCTGTTAGGCAACAATTTTTCAAGACCAATTTGCTCCTGACAAACAAGGGCAAAGATTCTCGCAGGAGCACTTCACCTTGATTAAAATTTTTTTAATTATTTCTGTTTTAGAGACTGGGAGTAAAAACCTATAAAGTTTTTATTTTTTCCGAGAAAAGTATCCATTGTATCGAATTTCTTATTTTTTGTTCCAGAATTGAATGAGAAACCATAAGAGAATTTTATTTCTCGAAAATATACCCCACGAAAGAGATTCTTGAAAAAAAATGATAAGGGGTTGTTATTTCAACCCCTAATAATAAAGTTATGGGATCAGAAAAAAAATTGTGAAAAACATCTACAATGAATCCAAACATGCCCAATTGGATTCAAATCTGGTCTCAGAGCAGGCCAGTTGAGTGCTTGGATATCAACCTATGCTAAATTCTCCCTGGCAATCCTAGCCACATGCGGTTGATGCGGTCGGGCATTATAAAGGATTAGCAAAAATCATCTCCAATAAACGGTGCATACCGAACAACATGTTACGCTGAAACTTCTCTTGTTTTATGTTTCAACTCAGTTTTCAGTTTATTTCCATCATGTTCGGATTCAAGGTTAAATCTGTGAATTACTTTCATAGCCATAGCGAAATTGAAGAGTTTAATGTTGCACTGAAAAGTGAAAACTCTGTATCTTCCACAAAATTGAACTATTGTTCTAAATGAAGAAATAAATTGTCAAGAGAAGATGTGTTCTGATGATGAAATAAGAATCACACGATGGAACAACTGTAACACACCAGGGGTGGTTCTAAAGGGGTGAAAAACATATTTGTTTCACCCTGTATAAAATGACCGTACGCCGAATTTTCTTGAAATTGAAATCTGGTTATTGATTAAGACGATCATACCTACAATTGAAAAAAGTTCAATCGAATCGGACTTGTAATAACATATTTATGAATTAACAATTTTCATCGATTTTTTGAGTGGATAGATTATTGTGCCGGTGAGTGTAGCCACACTTCTAGTGTCGGACCCGGTACTGAAATTCGAGGCATTAAACAACAAAATCTAGTTGATACAAACCCTGAAAGATTCTTCATGCTGCCTTTCCAGTTCGAAGATGTGCGCCTTCAACCTATTTATAGTACGTTCCTTATTCCTTATCACCTCCTCCAGCCTCTCGAATCTATGATGAAATTTATCTTGCATCTCTTGAAGATGAGCATTCATTACCTGCTTGATGGCTAGGAGAAATCTGCGAAATACTGTTGCTCATCTTCTAAAGTTGCTGGGGAAGAGATGAAAATAAGAGTTTGATTAAAACAATAACCAGGATAGCCCAATAAGCCATTTTCGCCGTTTTATAAAAGCTGAAAGTTTGGCTATGCATGCCCCCTATACAAGTAAGAACGACCATCAACTATGGAGGTTGCGTCGTGTTCACTTCAGCGGGTATCAAGTAGTAAAGGTGTATAAAAGAGTATATATTTCAAATCCGTAAAAGTGTAAAGCTAATTCACTTATATTTCTTCGGGGCATCTTCATAACTCTCGTCATCCATTGCCAGACAACCCAAAACTGTAATAAGGCGTTTCGGAAACTTACTCAGGGTACTAATTCGATCCATAGGGTCACGTGATGGATCTACTACTCTGATCACGAACCCGGGTTCTAAGTTTACCAACACATCAGGTTTAGGATTTGAAGTGACAGTCGTATCAATAACATAAGCAAATATTTATGAATTTATTTTTTCAGTCCCAGTTTATTTCGGATTGTCTTTAGCTTTGCTTGGATTTATGGCTTCTGTAGAATTTTTTCTTATAATTTCTGGTGTGCCCCTCGCATGTTCAATGTTATCTTTGTTGTCCTATGTTGAAGAAGTAAAGAGGACTTCAGCTTCAACGCAGAATATCTGCATACAAAGTTATGAAGAAGTTGTTTCACATATATTTTCTCGACTCATGGAACCACAATTTACCACTGATCCAAATTCTCTTCCCTTTCCATAATTTTTACAAATAGAATATATGGAATTTCTAAGAAAAGAGTAGAAGACTTACTCCCGCCTTTTTCAAGTTCAAAATTGAACTGTAGTGCTGATGCAGTGACTCTACGACCCTGCTCTCGTGTAGGGTTACAAAAGATCAACCTGAGCCAGTGATCGAGTTAATAGCACCGTACTTTCCGAACACGGGTTGGATGTTTGGGTTAGGTAAACGAGCGCGAAGGTAAGGGATCGAGTTAACACGATAAGTATCCGAAAACGCCTGTAGATTATAATTATACTTTCACTATAGTTCAAAAGTTTATATACATTTGATATACAGGGTATCCCAAAACTCGACGTCAACCCCGGAACCGGGTGAAAGGGCAAGTATTGCTGGTTGTCAGAAAGAAATAAAAAGAAATCTAAGTTGCATGATTTTGAAATAATAGGCATTTAAAAAACACAGAAAATTCCACACCCTGTGACAGTCTTTTCACTCCTGTTGCCATAAATATCAACTTTTTCCAACTTTTTTTGCTGCGTAACCCTGAATAATGCTTGTCTAAACTGTAATCGAAATTTTGATACCAGCTGCTCTAGGTTTCAGAAAAATGCGGCTAACTTCTTAGAAAACAATTCAAAATACCTCAATTACCTAGTTTCAACTGACTGTATTGAAAAAAATGTACTACGCAGTTTGGCATGTTTTGTCAAAAGTTGGCGCATTTAGTAAGGATTCCAAAATGGTATAATACTTGGTAATTTGTAGCTACCCTAGTTCAAATTCGCTTTCGATTGCCTTTGAATAAACTTTTTCTTTAACTGCTTCCCAGTTGAAAAAGTCGAATAATTCAATTCCAGTGAACGGGCCGGCCCTGAGATTGACCAGAACGTCGATCCATCTTCCGGGAAAAAATGTTTCCAGAGAAATTTCCAGATAAAGGACCCCGCACATTTTGTATGGGAATTGGCTCCCGGTGGATTTGGCTGAAAATTCGATATGATGTTCAACTAATCCTTCTGATCAAATGTCTCCACAGTCACGAAGCTGAAAAATGCATACTTCTAGGAGTTATTAGCGATTTTTTGTATTCATTATGGCTTACGTATTACCGTTGACACAGAAATGTTTGAGAATATTTCGTGATTATTGAAAGCAGATTCTGTCAATTCGAAATATTTTCAAACATTTCTGTGTAAACGGTAATACGTAAGCCATAATGGATACAAAAAATCGCTAAAAACTCCTAGAAGTATGCATTTGATCAGAAGGATTAGTAGAACACATCATATCAAATTTCAGCCAAATCCACCGGGAGCCAATTCCCATACGAAATGTGCGGGTCCATTTTTCCCGGAAGATGGATAGGACGTTCTGGTCCAATCTCGTGGCCGGCCCGTACACCGGACTTGAATCTATGGGACTTTTTTTACTGGGAAGCAGTTAGAGAAAAAGTTTATTCAAAGGCAATCGAAAGCGAATTTGAACTACGGCAGCTACGATTTACCAAGTATTATACCATTTTGGAATCTTACTAAATGGCCAACTTTTGACAAAACATGCCAACTTGCGTAGTACATTTTTTTTCAATACAGTCAGTTGAACCAAGGCAATTGTTTATTTTGAATTTTTTTCTGAGAAGTTAGCCCTATTTTTATGAAACCTAGAGCAGCTGGTATCAAAATTTTGATTACAGTTTAGACAAGCATTATTCAGCGTTACACAGCAAAAAAAGCTGGAAAAAGTTGATATTTGTGGCAAGAAGTGAAAGACTGTCACAGGGTGTGGAATTTTCTGTGTTTCTTTAAATGCTTATTATTTTAAAATCGTGCAACTCAGATTTTTATTTCTTTCTGACAACCAGCATTACTTGCCCTTTCACCCAGTTCCGGGTTGACATCGAGTTTTGGGACACCCTGTATGTTACTTAGGGAGCTATAAAAGATGTTACTCCAATAGCCAGACAGTTTTAATGGCTTTCACATCTTGCGAGTATTTTAGTAATTATATTTGAAAATATTCGATGAAAATTAATATCCTTACATTCACAGGAATTTAAGGCAAAGAAGGAAAATAAATAAAAAAAAATTACAAAACATCTATTATACATCGAAAAAATGGTATAAATCATTTATATTCATCAGTGTGTTTCAAATGAGGTGTCTTAAATTCGTGATCTTCATCCTTAATGATTTCTTGACAAAATTTTTCTATGCGCATTATTTCTGAAATAGCAGTGTGTTTGAAATTTGAAAAAAAAAACAATGGTGTTCAATAATAGCAGTGGCGCCCGTACTTCTTATTCCAAATTTGAAAACTTTTTTAGTATCATGTGAAAATGGCATCTTCTTTTGTTTACCTAGCGAGATAAAAAATAAAATGCTATTTCATCTAAGACAATCAAGAAATCCTTCGATTGCTTCGGAAATCTTTTAGACACAGATGAAGACGACCCAATCCCTTTTTTTTTCATTCTTTTTGGTAGTTGATGATCCACACAAGATTTGAGAACTCGTTACGAGTACCAATTTTCAGTAAATATGTATGGAATGGAATAATTGTTTATTATTTGGTTGGACCTTTCTTCCTATTCAGTAGATTAAATGAAATGTCATATTGCCACTTTTCAGATGGAAGCTCACCAATTTTGTTGGAATGTCCCCACAATGAAAAGAAACGCGATGTGATTTATACCACGATATTTTTTTTATTGTGCCAAATCTGTGTCTAGACGATTTCGGAAGTAATCGAAGAATTTCGATATTCTGTTAGATGTAATGAAAATAGCAATTCATTTTTCATCTCAGAAAGTATTCATCGCAGGTGAAAAATTGAAGATACCATTCTCACTGTAAATATATGGTGATTACGAAAATAATTTTTTATTTGAAAAAAAGCATTGGCGACCATTTTTTTCCACCCAAATTATTCGGACAGAAATGTCCGCCACTGGTGAAAATTAACAATAAGTTTTGGTTTAAATAACATGTGTTCGGATGCGTACTGATAACCTAGCAAAATGCGACAAAAAATCTTGTAGGGTGTCGAAAATATCCCGACAAACCCAATTTTTTTCTTTGAATTTCAACAGCCTGCCTCTCATTTGAAATTGCATTTAATTTTATGATTTTTTTAATTGTTTTTTCAAGTATTTTGCCAGCTAGTTTAAAAAAAAATGCCTTGGAAGTCGGATAGACTGAAAATCATTGACTCGATAAAATTTGTGACTTTTATTTTCTATCCCAAAACAGTTATTTTTTAACTACCATTTCTGACGAATGTCAACACTATCCATCAGTAGTGAGACCAAAATTATCGTATAAATTATACGGGCTACATTTGTTTTACAGGAATTTCATTGAAACCAATTTAAAATCTCATTTCAAAATTAATTTACCATAAAAATGAAAAAAAAATAAACAAATTTTAAAGAGTTTCAATGATTTTCAGCCTATCCGCCTTCCAAGGCTGAATACAACAAAAAA